>CAEGAF010093329.1:0-22910 GCA_903067075.1 Micropoecilia bifurca | reverse complement strand
TGTGTGTGTGTGTGTGTGTGTGTGTGTGTGTGTGTGTGTGTGTGTGTGTGTGTGTGTGTGTGTGTGTGTGTGTGTTTATGTTTGCACCAAACTTGTGGTCCAGTTAGGAAGTAGATGTCTTTCTGCATTTTCAAAACAAGGTTTTCTATGAATAACGGTGCTTCCACAAATGTTGTCTCCTAAATCTGATCATTTCTCACAATTTGAAATATGACCTCCAACTAGAGACATACTGTATACTGACATAGATCACCTCTCCAGTTGTGGAAATAAAGCTGATAGTTTGGATTATCCAATACAATGAAGACTGAATATTAACTTCTTCCAAAACACCTCCAGACTTCTGCTTTACAGTTTTTATGGATCTTTTTAAAAATGCGGGTTGCCTAATGTAACATAGTATTGCATAAGTTGGCTTTAAATGTCTGTATCCTTAAATCCATGTAAGAAACAACCTGAAAGGAGACAGTAAAAGGTCAATATCATATAGTATTAAGATGAAACTGATAGTTGTGTGACCACTATCATGGACAAAAGCGAAGAAATGTAGTTAAAGAGCAACATACCAAACAAAAACATATTACCTTTGTTGTATTATTGTGGTCACACTAATGCTAATCTTATAGCAAAGCAAATCTAGTTTTTCCTTTAGCCTGTTAGCATTTTTGCTAACTTTGAGTTCTCTTGGCGCATCTTTTTTCCATATAAATTCTACAGCACTAATTTTACTTGGCTTATTTCTATATTTTCAGAATAAAGTTCGACATCTATGTTGAAGTTTTGGTTATCAACCTCTAACACGTTTTCAAATAGCTAAATGTTTACATTCATGCTTTTATTTTGAAGTGGGTGAAGATTATTGATGCAGGAGTTCTGTTAATATGTGGACAACAAAAACAAATGAGGAATACAAAACAATGAATTAAACAAATATATGCGAAAATGTATTCATTGTTCTGAGAACCTCTTCATGTTTTCCTCTTGACATGTGGTGGTTAGTGCTTTAGCATTAGCTTCTGCTAAATACCATGCTGATGTAGTGCATGATTAGTGCTTTAGCGTTAGCCCTGCTAACTTCTAAATTTTGCTACATTGACACAAATGAAAACACTGCTATTGGCAAAAATAAATCGATAACATCTGAAGTAATTTAAGGCATTATGTGAGATTCATTGAAATATGTAAATCCCTTCTAGGCCATGAGCCAGACATGAATACAGGAAGCAGGAGTCAGACTGTTAACTGTTTCCTTAGGTTGATTTTGTGGCGACTCTTTTCTCTGAGTTCCTCCAACACCATCATCCCCTCGGTCTCCTCCGCTGACCCCGTGTCACTCTTCCTGCTGTAAACCATTTCCTCCTAATTTAGGGAGTCTTTTCTCTCATCCAGCGCTGCCTCAACCTGTTATTCGTCTCTACGCCAGTTCAGGTTGTTTTCTCTTTGAAACCCTTTCCACTCTTCCATTTCTTCCCTCTTAGATTTTACAGACAATTTTCAATTGTGGAAAATTCCCCTTTCAAATCAATTCCCTCAAACTTCAGCATTACTATTCAGCACATCGCTGCGTGTGTGTAATCATGTCCAAACCCAGAGCCTCGTTCTAAATTTCAGGCTCCACCTTCCTTAGGTCTGTCACAATCGACGTGGCGCATTTGGCTGCACCTTGCTCCGCCGTACCAAAGCAGGACCCTGGTCTTCCATTAGCTGCTAATGGCTTTTACAGCTGACAGACTTTTGAACTTCAAGTATCAAAGCAGGGAAAGTTCTGGCATCGGAAAGGAGTGAATGTGGAGCAAACAGGAGGAAGCGAAGGGGAATCGCCGGGACAAAGAGTAATATAAGGGTGGAAATTAATGGTAGCTTAACAGTATCTACAAGTGCAGTTGCTATATAAATGGCAAACGCATTAGCGGTGTCATTAGGGATGAGAGAGCTTTTAGCACCCAACCTTTTACTCTTCCCTACAGCTGGTTCTCCCTCGGATGGGGGGAAAGCATTTTGAAAAGGAAAGGTATTTTTGATTACTGAATTATTAGAATGTTTCTCCAGCTGAGGGAATGAAAAATGACTGAAGTTTAAGTTTTAGCTCTCAAAGTTTCCTGGTATTGATTAAGTCATGAAGAGGGGTAAGCCGGGGTAATTAGCCTCACTGTGTGTCGCCAAATTGTAAGAGTTTTTCAGGAGCCTTACAGTTTAAATGGGGAGAATACGTAAGATTTTCTTTCTGAATGCAAAGACAAATAGCAAAAACTGTTCATCTTTATTTTAACTGGAAACATTTAGTCTGATTTACTGTTAAGCAATAATGATTTATATAGTTTTCTGCTAGGGAACGTATGTAAACCAGACATTTTCCTGCATTATATAAAACACACTATTAATTTTTTTCCACACTCTAATGTGAAGTCAGAATAAACTTTTCCTATTTTAGGTCAATTATGGTCATCAAAATTAGTTCAGTTTGCTATTTTTAAATCAATATTTTTTATTTCTTCAAAATAAAAAGTTTAATTACACGTCATTAAAAATTTGTACAATTCTCCTAAAACTATATGACTTTGATCAAATGTTTTTTATCTATCTCCAAGCTTCTCACCATAGTGAGATGCAACTGAATCTTAAAACTCATTTGTCTATTGTAGAATATCAGTAATTATTTTTTTTAAAAAGTTTCAGTCAAAGGTTTTACAAGGCTTGAAAATAAATAACCTTGTCTACACTTTCCCAGACACAAGCAACGATGAAAAGAAACTGAAAAAACTAATAGAACAGCTTGTGGAGTTGTTTGTTTTAAGACGTTTGTAGACAAAAACTGGACAAAATAAAAGCGAAACATAAGATTAAAAAGTCCTTTTCAAACACGTTTCTTTTCTCTGAAACATCAGATTGAATGCAGATTAACAGATAAACTACAGTCAGAAAGCGAACTACTCAGGGAGTCCTTTTGATTTAGGCTGGGAATCAAAGGAGGCGTACGTCTGGTCCAGGATCCTGTGAACCCGAATCCGTCTGCAGGCGGAACAAACCCGACCGTCACGACCGGATCTGAAGGACTTTTCGCTGCTGCAAACAATGTTTACAAGCTGGTTTATTCTTGCCATAGGGCTATGCTGCCTTAGCTTTCCCTTTGTGCTCCATTTGGTTTTTTTTTATCTTTGAATCCTTAAAAGACTAAAAGGAAAAATATTTAACTCACTTTAAATATTAATGGCGTGTTTTTAAGGCCTTTGGGGAATTGGCTTTTCAGCACAAAACAATTTCTCAACAAGTTTCTAACAAGATGCACACAAAAAAAAACCTTTCAATCTCCACGAGAATCTAATTCTAAATGATTTGTTTGCAGAGTTAAACAGAGTAGGAAGTATTTCCAAATCAGAAATTAGCAGAAATATGTTTTTGACTCTGACTTGTACCTGCTTCTCAAACAAACATCACTGGCAGAAACAGAAATTGAGATTTGGGTCTTTATCCATAGAATAAGTTGACCCTAGTTGAACTTCATTTGAATATGTCTGACTGCTTCAACAGTTTTCACTGTTCTCTTTCCAGGACGCCGCTGATAGCAGCTGGTATCATTGGTGGACTGTTCATCATCGTCATCCTGGCGCTCAGCGTGGCCGTTTACGTTCGACGCAAAAGCATCAAGAAGAAGAGAGCCTTGAGACGCTTCCTAGAGACAGAGGTAAGAGTTGAGTCTGTCTTTACTGCATCGTTGTCTCTTTCTGTCATCATTTCTTTTCCAAGCCTGTGGAGGGGTTAAAACTTGTCAATATTTTGGAGCTACAGTGGATTCAAGATTGTTTTTTTGTAGAGCATATCTGTAATACTCAAAGGAGATTGCTGAAATATAAATATAGCATATATCCAATGCTATTTGGCATACTATTTTCCATGTACGCGATTGGCTCTACACCCAAAATAACTGCCCATCCTATACTGAAATAAAGCTAAAGTTTTGTTACTAGCTTCGACTTTACTCAGGCACGTCTGACATTGTAAGAGATCTCTGGATAAAATTTATATCCCAAACCAGAAATGCAATCCTAAGACAATGTATCCATATTAGTGAACATAGAGTTAGAAATGGAAAAAACACTTGCCAGAATCTGCCACTAACATGTCAAAAACAACAAGAAAATTAATGAAACTGAGCTCTTTTGTCCTGCTGAGTTTCAAAGTCTGGTGGAAAGTTTTAGCTTGAGTTTGATTTGGAAACCTGGGTAGGGAAACATTAGCATTCCAGCAGCAACCTAATGGAAAACCACGTCACATGTCAGGAACGTCTCAGATACTAAACACATCCCCTTGTTCTCTAAACAAAGGCAAAAAAACTAAAGCTAACGACGTGTTATTAAAACTCCCAAGTTTTAATAAGGCAAAAACAAGCTGCTGTTTGGCCAAATCTAAACATTTAGTTTTATTTTTAGGTTGGATGTTTGTTTCTTTTTAATTGGGGGCCCTTCTGACCTTTTTCCCGTTAACATAAGCAGACCTTCAGACGTCCAACCTTGAGCAGGTGCTTATCCAAACTGTGTGAGCGTAGGAGTTTTTTTTTTCCTTAATTATGCATGTCTGCCTTTGCCCATCGATCTGGCCTTGAAGAGGGTTCATTTCTTGGAAGCCTCAGGCGGGTGGAGTGGACTTTATATTCACAGGAGAGAGCCAAAGATGGCCGTGCCAGGGATTGTGGAGCTAGCGTGTGTGGCTCGCCAAGCTTTCTTCCTCTTGTGTCGCGTGGAGCCCCAGCAGTTATGTCATCAGTGTCATCGCTGCAGCCCAGCCGGGGCAGGCTGCCTGTCGGTCTGCATTAGTGTAATTTACAGGTAGAAGGCGCAGCGTTATAGACAGCTGTCAGGCCGGAGACGCGGGAGGGCGACCGCGGGGCACTTCCTGCCTCATCCCGGCCGTACGCATCCATCTTAATCAGCTCGGCTGTGTTCCGACAACAGCTTGACCTCGAGGGGAAGCGGCTCTGCTAATGCACTGTCACGGAGGAGGAGGAGCTGGGAAGGTGCTGGCCGACGGGGATTCCTTTTGCTCCTTTTGCATCTTTCTCCCTTCATCTCGTCCTGAAACTGATTTAGATTTCCAAAGCACGGGCGGCCGCTGTCCTCCCAGGATGCCTAATTGTGGTGTAAAAGCAATTAGGCCCAATCAAATCTTAAAAGCTCTGGGTAGGTTGGCCTCGGGGTCGAACTCCAGGTTTAATCATCTCGACGGCATCCATTCAGACACATTAGTATATAAATCCTTAATGTGTCCGGACTATTCATGGGTCACGCCGGTAGGAACATAAGGAATACAGGGAGGAAGGAGAGTTGTGCCTGAAAGTGACCTATCAGAGTTGCAGCCTGCAGCAAAATGAAGTAATAAACTGTTCGAGTCGTCTCAGCAGAAGGAGGAATAGTCCAGAAAGATCTGGTTTTTTTGCTCATTTTCATTGAATAAAACCTGCAAGAGATTCATTCCACTATAACCTTTTCACTTTTTGTAACTTTACAACCACAAATCTCAACATCAGCATTGAGCGCTCTGCACCGATAGCGAATCTAATTGTTTTCCTTTGAGTCTTAGCATTTTTGCTAACTTTGGATCCGTTTAGCTCACCTAGCTTATGTTTGCGGCTATATTCTAAAGCGCTAAATTAATTGGTTGATTTGTAAACATTTCTGCTGAATATAGTTCAGCATCTGTGTTGAAGCTTTGGTCATCTCTTGTTAAAAGTTCTTCAAGTAGTTAGACATTTAAATTCATGCTCTTATTATGAAGTGGTTGAAGACAACACAGCAGCTCCATGTCCTTCTTTTTAAACAACTTTATATAAAACTAACAGGAACAACTAAAAAACAGACAGTTGTGGAGAAAAAGACACAAATTTAACTAGAATATCTAAAATTATGTAAAAAATTTAATTTGAACCCAAGGTTTGTAGTTTTTGATGGGCAGATAGCGGGTAACTTGAAATTAGCTCGTTAGCTTCAGCTTCCACTAATTGTTATGTTGGCATAGCAGAACTAATGTTTATGATTAGTTCATCAGGGTTAGCTCAGTAAGCTTCTTGGTCAGCGGTGCTCATCACTGCTCACTGTTTTCAGCTGGATTTTTGTGAAACGAAAGACGAATGTTGCATGTTTTCCAAGGTTCTTATGAATTAAAATGTATTAAAAAGTGTGTAATTTATGGAGCAAAGTATAACTTTTTAGCCAACATGCAAAATACTGTGTGGCAGAACAAACTTATTAGTTTTGGATAAATAAAATAATGTGAGAACCTCATTTTTTTTTTACTCCTGTTGTCGTCTGATATGAAAGTGACAAAAAGAGAGAATTGAGCAATGTGTCCCAAACACCCAGCAGCGGTGGCTGCAGCCAGCGGTTGTTCTAGGAAGTGAAAAGTGTCTGAAATATATATAATCATGCCACACTTTTCAATTTCTGAAACCGTTTATCATTTTCCTTCCAGCCCATGTCTGCATACTGCTTGACGTTTTGCAGCTCTAATGTGGCTAAATGTGTGGGAATTAAAGCGGTTTCTTTCTGAAAGGACTCTCGGCGAGGGAGTCGTGGAGAAAGCAGCGCCGCCTGTGTCAGACTTTCCCGCGGCTCTTCTTTCAGCCTGACGAAGCTCGGCGCTGCGCTCGGCCGGAGGACGTGGGCTCTCTATTCACACGTATAATAGAGCTGACTCGGTGCCGGCGAATGGAGATCAAGCTTGTCTGGATGAGGGATTTTGGTGCGGCGAAGGCTCAGGGACCCCCCCCCCCCCCCTCCACCTCCCCTCCTTGTCTGCTGCAGCTGTTTGAAAGAGAGAGCTCACCTCTTGTGTCAGGCCGGGAAGAAATGCCTCCAGTTGTGCACTGTCAGAATGCGATCTGAGCACTCAGCCATTATTTCCATATCAAGGACACGTGCGAAGGGTGTCTCAGTGTTGACTTGCAAAACACACTCCTAAAACCTCTCTTTATTGTTTTTATTTCCTCCTCCCTTTTTTATTCTCTCTCTTTTTTCTGTTTCTCACCTCGGAATAGAGAGAAATCCTGAGCCCCGTATGAAAACGCCTCATCCTGTTGTGTCTTTGTAAGGAAGGCCTCTTGAAAACAAATTGCTTTTCTCCCTGGAAAGAACGCGGCAAACAGCCGCCTCATCTCGCCGCTGCGAGCTTTAAACTTTGACCCCCATACAATGAAGCGGGACTAATGCGCTCAGAATCGCCCTCTCCTCATTTCCTCAAGGTCCTCCTCCTCCTCTTTAGCTGCTTTGTGTTCAGACTGGGGATGTGAACAGCTCCAGCACTGCTTACATGGATCCCCTATGTTTAGGGATAATGGACAGGATCTTGTTGACCGGCTGTTTGCTGGGCATTGTCCTCCATCTGGAGTCTTACTAAATAGTAAATAGACTTCCAATCAGATGCAGATCAGTAGCTAAAGCTTGGTGTGTAAACCTGAAACTCACAAGACGACAAGAGACACATGTTGTTTCTGTTGATTTCTTTTAACTCTTCAGACCTCAGTAGAGGGTTTTCAACTACGCATGGCCCCAGTTGGTATTGATGCTGTGATCATGATGTATCTCACATCATCAGTTGTTTTAGTATCTAAAAAGCTTGCAGTGCTTCCATGTTGTTTATTTCTGGTCTGTTCTTCTGTTGGTATTTATCATTACTACTGGAAACCCAAAATGTTGTGAAGCAAATGCTTTAAGAGTAGTTGGGGCAACTTCTACTGCAACGTTGTCAGACGAAGCCATGCAGATCATAACTGGCTAGTTCTCACAAGTTAGCAGTCTTCTTGTTTGACGAGATCCTGTCACAGCCCATCCTGGGGCAGATCGATGTGTGACAGGAGGAAGCTGACATTGAACCGACGAGCTTCCGATTGCAAGACAGCGACCCACTGAGCCACAGTCACCCGCTGCCTTAAGGACCCGACACATGGGAAATGACGTTTCTCCGTTTCCATTCATTTACTAGGGAACTTCAGTGCAGCGACGATTGTTTGTCCTCCTCCTTCCAAGCAACCAGCGACGTTTGTCCATGTGAAAATTTGAAAGTGCACAAGCAGACTAGGGACGTGACATAAATGTTGAACTTTTGTAACGCTCCATTGCTATTGCCATCTAACATTTTACCTTGAAGACAAGCGACACAAACCAAGAAGATTACTGGCATTCCCCTGAAAGCTGAAGACTTCTAAAGCTTCAGTTCTCTTGGCCTTGTTGTCTACTTTTTCATGGGGTTGGGAGGCGGCAGGGATATTATGTCATGAGGATCCACATTTGTCCCTGAAGAAGCAGAAAACTAGAATATCAAGTCAGAAGCTACTAGCTCACCGTACTAGTTAGCTACAGAATATAACTTTGATAGCATCTTTCTTTCTAGTTCTTTCTTTGACTTGTTGCTCCGCCCTTTGCCTCATTTATACACAAATGCCCGACTCTAGTTCTTCAGTTATCACACAGTGCAGTGGAGACCTTTACTCATCCATACCACAGTCTCGATCTGAAAAACCGAAATCTGAAAGGTATTGGTACAAATTATTTAGCATATCTGTACAACCCCTATAAATATGCTGGTTTTATAGAATACAGAGTTATGCTAATCAGTGTTGCATGTATAATTATTGACATACAGAATATAAAAGACAAGATGTGGAGATGAACTCAAAACCTCACAATTACACTTATACCAGCTGAGCAACAGTCGATGACGCACAACAAATGCATGAATCTTTTTTTCTGTTTTTTTGCCGTCATTCTGATTCACTCCGGAGGCTTAGAAAAATTGAATTGACAACAAAATTTGTGCGGCTCGGCTTTAGACACATCTTGCCAGCATTACGTTGAATGTGTGTTAAGAGGGTGACTCAGTGAGTTCACTTGAAAGGTGCAGCGAGGCGCCGTCGCTCTACCGCAGCATAGTAGCTGTGATTGGATGACATGACTCATGCCGAACAACAGACGTTTTGCTTTTGTGAAAACAAAACTAAAATAAAACAAAGAAAGTGTCTGGATGTTTTGATGAACAGTTGCATTGCTTCCACCCAGCTGTGTTGTAAAAATGTGCAAATTGGCTTTATATTTACCATTATTCTTACAATTTGTAGCTTTCATTTCAAACAGAAACTGCCATTTATCACACTGTTTCTTTTTTGTTATGAATTAATTTCCTTGCTACATACAATATTCAAATATCCATTATATATTCATATCTCTATGTAAAGCCATAAAGATAAAATGCAATATGTCATCAATCAGGATATAAGGTAATAAATGTGACATATTAGACTTTTCTGGTTCAAAAACAATTCCATAACTTTTCAGCAACTTTTCTAACTTCTTGCTGGGGTTTGTTGTGCGATAGTGCTAAAGCTAGCTTGAACATAAACAAAGGGGAAATTCCTTTTCATCCGAGTTATTTGAATATTTTTATGCTCTGAAGCATTTCTGTTAGCATCTCCTTCTATGGGCAAATACAGTGTTACATAATTCCAATTCATTTTAGCCTGATTATTGAAAGTAGCATTACTGGAACATCATTTAATAATCACTTTAGTGAATACAGCTGTGTTTGAATGATATTCCTAAATGGTAGTTTTATTCCAAACAGATCATAACTAATATTATTCTCTGCTGCTAGCTGCTGGCTCAAAGGTTTCTCCGTGACAAAGCTGC
Organism: Micropoecilia bifurca; assembly: GCA_903067075.1. Classification (NCBI taxonomy): domain Eukaryota; kingdom Metazoa; phylum Chordata; class Actinopteri; order Cyprinodontiformes; family Poeciliidae; genus Micropoecilia; species Micropoecilia bifurca. Next base: position 13,239 of record CAEGAF010093329.1, on the reverse strand, counting down.
TTCACTTCAGTGTGTTTCAATTACAAAGCATGACAACGGCAGCATTTCTGAGCGGCTAATGTGAACATTAAAGCGTTCACCCGAGGGGCTTTCAGAGCAACTTGATGTTTGAAGACACTGTTTACTTCTCCAGCGCTCTGTAATTCTGTGAATGTATTCTGGCTGGAGGCTCGAACGCGGCGCTTATTTGTCCAATGAAGCGTCTGCGTCCTGTCCGCGGCGCCACCAGTGCAGCTCATTTGGCGGCGGCACTGTGCGTTATTAGCTGGTAAATAAAGTGGCGTGGCGAGAGCGCGGGCGAGAGCGAGCTCAAGAGAGTTTTACTGGCCTTGAGTCTGTATTGTATTTAATAGAGCTCTCCTCTCGGTCCAGTCCAGCCTTGTCCTAATGAAACAATAACAGCTACAGCCTGTCACCATCTGCTCTTATTGGCCCCCCCCGTAACCCCCCTCAGTCTCATCTCTTCCTGTCAGAGCCCCTCCATCACTTTCCACCTTCAGCTGCTCTTGTTTTCATTGCAGCCGTGCAAAAAATGTTCACAAACACACAGATGATGGTCATTCGCTTTGCTGAAGCCTCATATGATGGTGCAAGGAATATAAGAAATACAGGTAACACTTTATTTGAAGGGGTGTGCATAAGACTGATATGACACTGTAATAAACATGACATAACACCTGTTATGAACATGGAGTCTTTATGAATATTTGACTGTTGTCATGAACTGTCTTTTGGTTAAAAAAATGCACTAAAAGTCCATTTAAAGTGTCAACTTTGCATTATTTGGCAAATAATAAAGTTACATTAAAACTTGCATCTAATTAATTTAAACAATTAGCTAAGAGAAAACAAATGTCATAATGGATGGTGATGCTGCAGGCAGTAGTCAGTATTGCAACGACTCTAAGGAGGCCTCTGACTGAAGACTGTTCCTGTATTACAGTCTCATGAGCATCATGACATGCTAACAGCTCAGTATTCAGGCAGCAGATATTATATTCCACACTAACATGTCCTGATGACATCATCAGCTGCTAGCTAGCTAGCTCTGCTAATCCACTTCCTTTGGTCTTCAAATCTCTGCCTGCTGATATAATTTGGTCCTCCACTAACTCCTCTGGGATTTGGGGTCAAAGTTCACATATTGGAGAATCTGAGATGCTAATTTGCTGCTGATGATAAAAAAAAAAATCAGCTTGTTGCCGCGGTTGCACATCATAGCTGTCTGAAAGTAAAACAAAATAAGAGCAAACATCCTTCCAGACTCACAGCATCCAGAACCAGAGGGAATATTTGTCTGAAAAGGCGAAATCATAAACTTTATAAAATCAAACTGCAACTTTATGCAACCTTTAGCTGCTTATTCCCTCCATACAGATCAATGCTAAACAAACATTCAGCTGCATAAACATACGTCTGCATGAATATGGAAGACGGCCATGATTAGAATTAGATTTAGGTTAGTAAAAACCTATATTCATATAAGCCTAATAAATTCTTTATATTAACCAGTCTACACACACACATGCACACACACTACCGCTGATACCATATGCATGCATAGATAACATCTAATCTGCATTGAAATGCGCTGTATATTGCTTATGTTTGCATTCCAATGAGAATGAACTTTAGTTCAACCGTTGACATTTTAAAGATTTAAATATATTTTTATATTTTATCAACAAGCAGTGAGAGTTTGTCCAGTTGGTCCGTAACTCCTCTGCTTTTCTTAATAACCTTCAACGTTTTCCTTTGGACCAGACGGCGCACCAACCAATATATTTTAACATTTCATATTTAGACACCAAGAAACGAGTCGCCTCTTTTAGGGAGACCATTTGGGGTTCAATGTTGTTGCAGATTTTTTTGGAAACGCTGTCCGGTTCATTTTTATGACTGCCATTTCGTTTATCTTCTGCTTGTCTATTTGTCTCCATTTTTCAAAGTCTGGTTCAGAAACTGGGTCAAAGAACAGAATCAAATGAATTGTACTTGAACTGCTGCTCTGTTTTTTATTTGGCTTGTTTGGGGGGGAAATGAATTGATTTGATCTTGATCTGAAATTGAAGTTGATCACTAGAATAAATCTTTAAAATGAAATTCAAGTCAACTGAATTGAATCCAATAAAACATCAAGTAACTGAGTGAACATTGCTTGATTAAGTTAAACTGATACTAAAATAAAAACTTTAGGAATTGAAGCTAAATTGTGATTTCGTTGAAATTTATATCAAAATAGAATCTGACTTGAAAGAATAACTGTATTGATGGACATTGAAGATAATATTAAAGTGAAATTGAATTTAATTGTAAATTCACATTAAACTTGGATTATATTTAACGCAACAAGAAAACTTTTAAAGATGAAATTCTGCTGCTTGTAATGAAAATATAAATAAAACTTAAGATGGATATAACCATTTATTAAAATACAGCAATGTCTTCATGATGTACTTTTTAGGCATTTCGCTGTATTTTTACTCCACTTCAAACTTAAATTGAATTGAATGAAAGTTCCAGTTTTACAGTGAATTCCAGACTCCAAACGTCATTCATGCTGACAGAAAACAGGAGAAGAACCCAGTGTTTATAGTGGAGCTGGTCAGGTTGAACGACTGAAGCCAGGTGATGCTTCAGCTCAGTAGCTTGGTTGCCGTAGTAACAAACATCCCCATAAAACAACCAAATCATCCATTTTTACAGTATTCACTGAAAAACAAAATGGAATCATGTTCCAGTGACTCGTCTCACAGGTCCCACCTGCTGCTTTGGGGCCTCCAGTGGATTTTGGCCGTAGTGGCGGCCATTAATCGCTGTATCCTTGCGTTTCGTCCCGCAGCGATGGCGGGTCTGGACCGGTGAGTGCGCTGTGGTCGGGCCGAGCCGAGCGGCTGATCTATGGCCTCATTAGAATGTTGGATGGCTGCGGTCGGCTGGTGATTATGCTGCTGATGGAGCGCGGCCCAGCAGGGACTCGATAGGCTGATCGCTCATTAAGACGCGTATCGATCAGAGCCATCGACTCCCCGGGCCGCCGTGTGAACAGGTGTGTCGCACTTTGGCGGCTCCGTGCTCCTCTTACGTTGGGCGAGGCGGAGCAGGCGCCCTGTTAGAACCTGATCGGAACGTTTACATGATGACTTTAAAATCTTTTATTCTGAAAATCCGCCCTCTAAGCGGGGCGCACCCATCCTCTACTGTACTCAACAGTGGGCGTTTCGACAAATTCCTCAAAGAAGAAATTGTGACTCTGGCTCCTTCTCAGCCTTAACCCTGAGTGTGTCTGGATAAAGAAATGACAAAGTGTAAAACGTGCCTGCTGCTCTGAGCAGAGCAGGTTTTAATTCATTATGTTTAATAGAGCAGAGCCTCGACCTTCACTCAGTTCATCTGCTGAAAACGGTTCATTTTACAAGAACCAATCACTGAGGGGAAAAAAGTTAGCTCTCGTCTTAAAATGCGTTTTTCTGCTCCGGTGCTTTGAATTTGAATATGACTGTTGGTTCCAGACAGGTGGGAGGATTGTAGGAGTCCTACAGTGGACCCCCTCTGTGCTCACAGGGACCACAACCACTACTCCACCCAACAGACTGAAAAACACTTCAAATGCATATTATTATAGTTCAAACACCAAATATGCATTAATATGCATCAAAACGCACAGTGGAAACTGTCTTAGTAGAGTTAACGTCTTCTACAATACGACTTTGTTTTTGGGGTTTCAGCCAATCAGAACCAAGGAAAATGAAAGGTGTTTACTGATTGGTTGCTTTGCAAACACCAGCCAGCATTGCTCCAAAGTGTTTTAGCTGCATTTTCTTTTTTATAGTGTCAAAGAAATCTGCAAATAGACACATTTTAAATCAATGATTTGGAGTTAAGCTGCAGAGAAAAATTGCGACTGGGAGAAAAAAACTGTCTCCATGTCAACTTCTACTTCCTGTTTGTTACAGTCTTGGGTACCGTCAACATCTGTTGTAGTTAGCTTATATTATTTCCTTCAAGTTGGATAGAGACACTCCTAGTTCAAGTTTTGTCTTTTGCAATATTTTAAAAGTTTACTCAAAATTCACATGACCATTAATGGAAAGCTGGCCAATGACAGCTTCTGTAAGGTTAGCTGCAGGACTGTGATTGGCTGAGCTGAGGTGTTTCTACTTGAATATAGAACCTGATCAGAAACTAATTGTTCCTGCTTGTCTTCATTGCTAAAGTAAGGAGTGTGTGTGTGTGTGTGTGTGTGTGTGTGTGTGTGTGTGTGTGTGTGTGTGTGTGTGTGTGTGTGTGTGTGTGTGTGTTGTCCAGCTGGTGGAGCCCCTGACCCCCAGTGGCACAGCCCCCAACCAGGCTCAACTGCGCATCCTGAAGGAGACGGAGCTGAAGAGGGTCAAGATCCTGGGCTCTGGAGCGTTTGGAACCGTCTATAAGGTGATTTTTAAGACTTTGACACAATGTGGTGATGAATCTGAATTTGAACAACATTAAAATGTTGATATCTTAAGTACAGAATAAGGGTGTGTGTCAGGTGTGTGTTCCTGAGGACTAGTGGCTGCGTCTTCATGGCCGCTGCTCGTCTGTTTCAGGGTATCTGGGTCCCGGAGGGCGAGACGGTGAAGATCCCCGTCGCCATAAAGATCCTGAGCGAGGCCACGGGTCCCAAGGCCAACGTGGAGTTCATGGACGTGAGTATTTCTGACTCCGGGTCGTCTCAGTTCAGCTGCCGACAACTTCTCATGAGTCGGAGTCGGACTCTGAGTCCGAGCTGGTAATAAAGAGAAACTCACGGCGGCATACAGCCAGCATGTATTGAACAAGACTCTATTAAAATAAAACTGCTCCTAGCTTATGAGATATGGCTTTATTGGAGTCCTGAGTGATGGAGGGAAGTGGAAGAAGGAAGTAAGCGGTGGGATTTCTGTCGGCTTCTCGCCGTCAGCCACGCTGGGTTTGACCTCTCAGCCTGTTTCGCTCAAATATAGTCACATCCAAATTATTCGGAACCACAGAGACACCTTGATTCTCCTGTTTCTCAGTGGTTCTATATGATGATTATTTTAGTGCTAATAAACCCGTTTGGACCAGGAGGCAACTCATTTTGATAGGTTCTTTTTCTACACTTCAGTTCATAAACCTGTGGTTGATTTTTGTGCTTTTTGGGACAGGGGTAGAGTTGGGGTAATTCAACAATAATTAGAGTATTTTTGAATGACATTGAATTCAACTGAAAGATTGCTAAACATCTCTTCTTTAGTCTTGCCTGTCTGAAGGACAGATGCACATCTAGAAACATGAACAGCTAACTTGCTAACTGAATCCTGCAGAGACTTTGTTTGTTTTCCACTCTTGGGAAGATTACCTAATGTTTAAAATGTTTTCTACTTGTGATGTTTCCAACGGTAACCAGATGAGCTTGAACTTGTTTGGAAACAGCGTTGTATGCTTACCGAGTTGATGTGTGTCAAACACTTGCACCTCGACTGTAGTCCTACCTCGGCTTTGTGCTGCGGATCAACAATCTGCCTGAACTCCAGCGTTTATAGAGCCGCTGATGAATCCCATGGAAGCAGCAAAGGGACACTGTTCAGCTGTTTTTGCCTGCTGCATCAGCTGTGATTCAGTCTCATCACCTTTTCCAGAAAATAGATCCATTAGTCGTCCTGAATGTCTCACTAAGAGGCTGTCTTGGTGACATTTAGGAGCTTAACAAAACACACTGAGTGTCCAGCCTCCTGAAAGCAAAGTGTGGTGAATTTGTTACGTGACAGCCACCGTTCACCATCTGTTTGGAGGATTTTATGTAATTTTGACAAAAGGTGAGATGCAGTTGCAAATATTACCAAATAAATGTAATTTTAAAAAAAGGTCTGTAATAAGGTCATTAAAACAACGCTTTAAATTACAGACTTAACTTATTTCAGTAAATCAATTCAAACAGTAGAAATGATGTAGATTTTGTCCAGAGAGGAAGCCACAGAAGGTCATTGCTGAAGAAACTGGCTGCTTCCACTTTGCTCCATCCAAGCATATTAAATGGAAAGTTGAGTGGAAGGAAAAAGTATCAGAAAAACAGTTTCAAACATGAATGAATGTGGTGAATGTGTAGCTAACTGAAACCCAAATTCACCTTTTCTCTAAATTAAAAAAATGAGTGATGAAAAGTTCAGTGGAAGGAAACACTGTAGCCTTCTTTGTATGAAATGGTCATTGTCTGAGACGCCTTAGAGACGAAGCAAAGACTCCAGGCTGTGATTGAGATAAAGCTTGGGCCAAACAACAGCAACAAGTTGTGATGCCAACTTCTGTTTATTTATTCACTTTTGAACTTAAATATTGAAATACATCAACTTTTCAACAGCATTTCTATAGATAACAGTATGTCTGTTATCTCCTACTGTTCCTATTAACCTTTTTTTTCCCCAGTTTTTCTTATCCCAGCATCTTTCCTCCTTCCTCTGTTTCCTTCTCCCAGGGGGTGTGTGTGAGGGTGTGGGGGCGGATCTGTCCATCCAGAGCCAATATGCTCTGTCTGTTGGCTTGTTAAACAGCAATCTAAAGGCAGGCTCACGCTTCGCCACTGAGAAACTGGCCACTGGAGTGCCAGCTCCAAGGCACACTCAGAAAATCCACAAAAACGCGCGCGCACACACACATGCGTATGCAAAGAGCAGATTCTTCACAGAATGAAGCCTCCGCAGGATTTGGATGAGAAGAATGTGGGGCGATTCGCTTGTGTTGGCAAATATGAATCAGAGCTGATTATTTGATATGTGAAATCCGTTCATTTAGAATGTCACTATGCATGCATGCACTTGCTGAAACTTGCACCAGTTTTGCAAAAATCTGCAAGTCTATCATTCACCGTATGTGACCTAAGTGTGTGTGTGTGTGTGTGTGTGTGTGTGTGTGTGTGTGTGTGTGTGTGTGTGTGTGTGTGTGTGTGTGTGTGTGCGTCTGAGGGAAAGCAAGCAAGGGAGCAGGGCGGTGAAAGTCAGGTCGACTGGCAGTAATGGAGGTCAGCGCTCAGGGAGATGAGAGAGAAACCAAAACACACACAGTCACAAAATGTCACACACGCTTGCAGGAGTCCTCAAACGTTTGCCTGGAGCGTACAGAAGGTTTAGCCGGACATAGTTTATGACTCCAGGGCCTCTTGGGATGTCAGCGAAAGAATTAAAGCATTCAGATTCCCTTTTCTCTTCCTCTGTTGAGCTGATGCCTCTGTGGGTCACACAGTGGAGTCGTTAGTGAAAAGCATGTTAGTTGTCAGAATAAAGCTTGTAATCATCAGCATAGAGCATGTAGCCATCTGCATAAGGCCTGGAGTCGTTGGTGTAAAGCAAGTAGTTGTCGCCATAGAGAGTCTAGTCGTCTTCGTAAATCATGTAGATGTCTGCATAAAGTAGGGAGTGGTCCACTTAAAGATTTGAGTCGTTGGCATAAAGTACTGATGACTACACTGATGTAGTCATCGGTGTAAAGCACGAAGTTTTCAGTGTAAAGTGTAAAATCATCGCCGTAAAACGTGTAGTCACCTTTTGTCGGTGTAAAGCATTTAGTTGTTGCTTTAAATCATGTCATCAGCATAAAGCATGTGGTTGTTGGTGTAAAACATATAGGTATCGGCTTAAAGACTGTAGTCATTGGCATATAGATTGTAGTTGTCAGTGTAAAGTGTGGAGTCAACTTAAAGCATAGGCCATCGACATAAAGCATAGAGTCATCAGCCGTGGATGTCATGACGCTACTTTGAACAGGAAGCCTCTAACTTCTTCATACAGCCTGTTTTAGTTTTAATCTACTCCACTCTACTTCTAACATTAATTTTCTGAATATAAATTTTCAGAGGGACCTCATGTATGTGTCCGCTGCCCTTAGGGCCAACCCCGCATACACTTCTCCTTGACCACTTGCCATATGCAAAGAAAGCCAGTGTGAGTCCTTGAGCGTAGCAGAGAGCTGCTGAGGGACTGCGCCTCCATGCTTGAATCTAAGCAGGAGAGTCAGAGAGGCCAAGGGAGATGAGAACGACCGAACAGAGTGCTTTCCACCAACCACTGCAATCGCAGCTTCTGCCACAAGTACCCGTCCTCGCAATCATAACACTTCATCACCGCCACGCATCCTTCTGCTTTGCAGCTCCGCAATAACAATTACCCAACACTGAGCCCCAACTGTTCAAACCTCTACGTCCATCTGCTGCTGAAAGGGAGGGAGGGGAGGAAGAAGAGGGGGGCAGCAGGGTCTGGGTGGGAAAACGCATTTTGCACAAGACATGAAACAAGAGTGAAGGAGATGAGACAGAGCAACAAGCAACAAGCATGCGTGATGGACATATTTGGTGTTCCTACTGTCCCTGTTCAATATTAGTCTTACTGGGCTTGATGAGCTTTGAAGAAGTCAGTGTGAGAATGATCTGGACATATGCTGATCACGATCCCACAAGGATGGAGTTTTGCCTCCAACTCTAAAAGTATTTTCTGTTATACCACACATATGTGATATGTTCTGTTTAGTTATGCAGATTCCAATTTGACCCAGTCCTGTTTAGTCCAGTGCAACCCATCCTGAAGTACATAAAGGGTCCACTGCTGTCCACTTAGTCTCTCTCTGTGTCCTCGCCCCCCTCTCACCCAGGAGGCCCTGATCATGGCCAGCATGGAGCACCCCCACCTGGTGCGCCTCCTCGGTGTGTGCCTGAGCCCCACCATCCAGCTGGTCACCCAGCTCATGCCCCACGGCTGCCTCCTGGACTACGTCCACGAGCACAAGGACAACATCGGATCGCAGCTGCTGCTCAACTGGTGCGTCCAGATCGCAAAGGTAAGCAGACGCCATTGGGTTATAGCAATGCTCTCCTGCACTGCTGCAGATGGATTACATGGACCTGTGTCGATGTTATGGAAACGAGTGGAATGTGATTGATGGGAACATGTAGTGGGTTTCCAACTCCAGACTGACTGAAAAGAGACTTTGATATTTCTCTTTTTAAAGTCCATCGTCCGTTCTTTAGAGTTTTAAATGTTCCTAACATAAAATGTCTGCTTTGTCTCAAGTTTCAAACCTTTTCTTACCTTCTTCGGTTATAATGCAGGTTTTCTTCTTTCCGTATTTTCCTCTTCATCCTCATTATTGTGCTGAAGCCCCTCCACAGACCTCCTGTCAGTGATGTGAAGCAATATACGCCTTGCTGACTTAAACTCTGTCCTCTGAGCTCGTCTCATTACTCTGAGTCTTAACGACTGCAACAAATGTTCAAGTTAAGAGCCTATCGGCTCCAGAACAAACAAAATCTGCTCTCTCTGTCTTGTGTGCTTTTGCTTCTCCAAAGAACATTTGGGTTTTGTTTGCTAATTACACCAGTGTTGCCAGACTGCTTGGTTCTGGGTAACTTCTGGATGTAAATTCAGTAGGTTATGAGCTGTTATGCCGCGCTGGGCGACTGTGGCTCAGTGTGTAGGGTAGTCGTCTTCTAATCCGAGGGTTGTATGTTCAATTCCAGCTTCCTCCTGTCACATGCCACATAATCCCAAGTTGCCTACTGATCAGTAGTGAACAGTTATTATGTTATTGACTTGTTAGGCTGATTAATGGAAAACTATAGAAGTAACAAAGTAAGATGGACCCGTAGTGATGAAATGTGTTGTTGGTGTTCTGGAATCTGGCACGTGGGAGATTCCTGATCGCGTTGGTAGGGATTGTTGGCTTGCTCGGTCAAAGTTAGTGACAGACAGATGGTTCATTTCTTCACCTGCCAAGTATTTTTAGAGTCTCTTTCCATTTCCTCACATTTTCCGCGATTGTGTTCCCAGATGGTCGTCCAACACAAACCATCTGGCGCTCCAAGGTTGGTCAAATGCTGGTTCAAACCGCTAATCTGCAGCCGAAACTCAAACTACACAGAGCTACTGTAAGTCACTTCATTGCAGGTATATAAATCAGTAAATATACTTGAAAAGTCTTAGAGATTATTTAGAGGGTGGCCTGTTTGATAGGCCTCCTTCATCAGTAGATCGGTTGGGATTGATCAGCGTGGGTCGTTAATAGCGCTCTATTCTTGATTCGTTTAGCCAACAGTCATTTGTCAGCAATAGGAGGTCAGCGGGGGAGAGGTTGGGGGGATTAACCCTTTATCCCACCATGATGGATGATTCTGGATGATTTTCTCGATAGGAAAACGTTGATACCTGAGTTCGAGGTCTGGCCTCGACTCGGCCAGGCGGTTCAATAAACAGGCTGATTGTGATTGAAGGCAATCTGCTGCTATTCACGCTTGAACTGGTTGAAAATGATAAACTGATATATTTTTAGACTCTTTTGGCTGCTGTTGGCCTGCAGCTGGACGTGGCTTCCTAATGTCCATTAATGGGTTTAATGACATGTTGATATATTACATTAGTCCACAATATTCTGAGATTGGCTTCACCAACATAATTTGTCTCATCTGATTGAATCATCTATTTACACGAAAAAATATGGTATTAAAAATTGTGTTATTACGGAAATCCAGGCTTTAGAAAAATAATCCTCATTAAACTGTCAAGAGGTGGCTAGTTTGTGATCTCATGATTATGTATAATATTATGACTATGTTTTAATATTTCAATTATATCTCTTGAGAATAATCAGCACTGATCACTTATGGATCATTTTTACGTTGTCTGGAGCATTTTTATGAATGAATAAACTAGTTTTATTGTGTTTTAATACAGAAATATAATCCATATAATGAAATATTTCAAGTTATGAAGCTGAACTATGTTTTTTGCTCTCAGGACAATGAGATAATAAGACTGGAATAAAAATAAAGCGAGATTTAAATCACAATATGAAAATATACCTGATTTCAGTTTAAAATAAGTATTCATATCTCAAGATAATAACATAACTCAACGACCATCAGCCCAAAAAAAGCCTTTTAATTTCTGGATTATGACATAATTAAACCAAAATAAGTGTTTTTATTTATTTTTATTTTAAGATAATAATACACTTAAAATAGGCCATTTGCATTGTTTGTAAATTAATATTTAGGAAAAACAAGACCTTATATCTGAAGATAATAACATATTTTAAAGCAAAATAGGATTTTTATCTTGAGATAATCAGAGGATTTAAATTTAAGAAGACATAATGGACATAATCTGTTAATATCAACTCAATATCAACTCATATCTCGAGATAATAAAATAATTACATGTGTATTAAGATAAATTAGAGATGATGCAAAAGTTTTAATGGTAGCAAGATGAAACAGGCTTTAAATTCAAGATAAGAATATATTAAACTGTCCTTCTCCATGGCCTCTCCAAACTCCTCCCACGCCCGGGTTTTTGCCTCAGCGACCACCCGAGCCGCATGCCGCTTCGCCCGCCGGTACCATCAGCTGCTTCTGGAGTCTCGCAGGCCAAAAAGGCCCCATAGGACTCCTTCTTCAGCTTGACAGCATCCCTCACCGAAGGTGTCCACCAACGGGTTCGAGGGTTGCCGCCGCGACAGGCACCAACGACCTTGCGGCCACAGCTCCGATAAGCCGCCTCGGCGATGGAGGCATGGTCCACTCAGACTTAATGTCCCCTACCTCCCTCGAAATTTTATAATTTGTAAATCTAAATTAGGTAAAAAATGGAAAAAGATCTAAAATGGGGAAAATAATAAGTGTGTCTCATCTCTAATGAGTTGTAAAACAATTTCAAAGTGATTTAGTATCAATAAGACACATGTCTTGGTACCTATTGCAAAAATATACTACATTTTGACAAAGAAAATTGCTAAAGAAAATAAAAAAGCATTAAAATGGAACACAAATGACTGTGCCTCATTTGAGGCATCCTCATTCTAGTATCCAAAAGAGGATACTTGAACAATTTTACACAGGTTCTGGGTCAATGGGTCACAAGACCTGAAAGCTATTGAAGAAAAACCCTCAATTTTGACAAAATAAATTCCTAAAAAATAAAAATTTAGTCAAAATGGAAAACAAAAGTCTGTGCCCCATCTATAGAAACTAGTATAATTATTTCAAAGTGAAATTGAGTCAACAGGTCACGTGACCTGGAAGCTATAGAAGAAAACCCCTTAATTTTGAATTTAAAAAATTCCAAAAAATGGAAAATGGCTAAAAATGGAAAACAAAAGTCTGTGCCCCATTTGTAGAAACTAGTATAATTATTTCAAAGTGATTTTGAGTCAACAAGTCACATGACCTGGAAGCTATTGAAGAAAACATTATATTATTTAATATTAAAATTATTTAAAATATTGTATATGAATTTAAAATGATATAGATTATATTGTATATTATGTAAAAGAATGATTTAGCACGGACAGTTAATCAGTTGGTCACAATTCAAGGCATTTATTTAAAAAATTTTGACAGGAGTGTATGGTTCGGTAATTTGTTGACAGTCCCTAAGTGAACCTTCCGGCGCTTGGGCCGGGAGTTGTAGAGAACCGCTGGCCGACATTAGCGTTCATAAATCGGATCAACCTTGAGCTAAATGCAGCTACTCCGCGGAGCTCGAATATCCAACTTGAAACTAACTGCACTGCGGTGTGTTCGGTCCTGGTGGAGGGTTAGAGGATTAACACAGAGAAATACAAGTACAGCAGATTTTAGTTCTTATGACACCTTTACCTTTCACTGTTCCTCCCGTCGAAGAACACGAAGTCTCCGGCCTGAATGCATCGGGCACAAGTCAGCCTCCGGCGGGAGGTGGTGCAGAGCGGACAGCGTTCAACCGCCACGTACAAACCCTGAACCTCGTCAACCGACTCCACCATCACACTGCCGGGGGAGGAAACCGCGGACTGGAGCTGCTGACGAGGACAAGGCAGTTTTGTCTCCGCAGCTGGGAGTGAGGATGAAGCCGAGCCGACCAGTGGGAGATCTATGGGAGACGCCATAGACATGGACGCTAAGCTAAACTGTAGTAAGTTGCTAAACTATCACAGCTACAGAACTCGCAGCTCGCCGTGGGTCGATTATCTCCCTTGTTCCTTTTACATTCTGCCTTACGCGATTATCTACGTCACGTTTTCAAAAGACTTCGAGAACTGAAATGAACGTGGGGCCACCAAGCGATTTAGGGGTTTGTTTTTTTCTTCTTCTTCTTCTTCTTCTTCTTCTTCTTCTTCTTCTTCTTCTTCTTTTGATTTAATGGCGGTTGGCAAACAACTTATAGGTGCATTACCGCCACCTTCCAAACTGGAGTATAGATCAGATGTTCTAAAACTATA
>CAEGAF010093300.1:0-11191 GCA_903067075.1 Micropoecilia bifurca | reverse complement strand
CCTGCGACAGACTGGCGACCTGTCCAGGGCGTACCCTGCCTCTCGCCCGGAACGCCAGCTGGAGATAGGCACCAGCAACTCCCGACCCCATTAAGGGATAAAGGGTGTAAGAAAATGGATGGATGGATGGATGGAGTTTCCCCCCCAAAAAAAGTCTTAATAAAATGTTCCTCTACCTGTAAATGGAGAGCTCTGGACAGTGTTCTCATAAGTCCCAGCCTTTGCCTTGGCCAAAAGGGCCTTTTCTGCCTTATCATTTGAGCTTTCCAGCATGGCATTCTTGTTGGCAGCCGCTTTTCTCGCATCCAGTTTCTTCTGCCGGCAAGACTTGGCAGGCTCTGCAAGCATGCGCACCTGACGACGGAAGGCACTGAGGACTTGAATGGCCCCTGATTTTATTTTTTCCTGCTGGCCCTCCTCACTGCCAAACTCGTCGGTGCTCGAAGCCTTGTAAAGAGGTAAGACGTGGAGCTGCTCATCTTCTGGTATCTTTCCAATTTCTCGATTATCCTCCCTCGTTAATGTGCACACCTGGGAAAAAAAAATTACATGCCAGAATAAGGTAAATTCAGCTTTATTTGAATTATATACAAGTGCACTTTACATATTATATAGATTACATTTCTATTATTTATACTATGGATATGATTCAGGGTCTTTGATTTGGTATCTCAGTTATTAATTTGAAAAAAAGTTGAAAACTGAGAAAAATGTTCTTTTTATTTCAAAATTATCCCCAACTACGTGTTGACCTATTAGCAAAAATCCCAATAAAAATATTTAGATTTATAGTTGCAACAAGGGTAGATATGACAATTTGTTGGGAGCATGAATACTTTGACAAGGGAGTGTAAAAACATGTTCCTAGGTCCCCACGCTTACCACAGTGCTTCCTCCCTGCATGTTGTGGAGGTCTCTATGAGCATGGGCACAAAAATCCAAACATGCAGTCACTCCGGAGAAAGGCCGTCCCTCCTTGACCCCCAAGCGACAATCTGGGGCCCTGTGCTCATGTTCTACCTACGGACAAACACACAAGAGGAAATACAAAAGCTCAAAACATTACAAAAATCTTGTCAGAAATGTATGAACTGTTTAATCTGTCTAATCTATGTTTAATGGCGTTTTCTCTGTGCAGATCATATTCACACACAATTCTTCAGACGTGTAGATTCCGTCATGCTATTATCAAATTTAATCCTTTTTAAGACATATGGAGCAGAAAACAAATCTTGTACACCATAACTGTTCAGTATTTCCCACAGACAAATCAACTACAGTACGCTCTTTTGATGGTCATATTCAGATTTTTGCACCTGCTTATTTTACTAAGTGCACTCACTAAAGTCAGAAAGTACAAATTTCACAACATTACTGAGAAATGATGGTCTAATAATAATTTAAAGCCTGCTTGCTTTTGCTCATTTGATCTGAGGATCAGCTATGTCTTTTATTAATGTGTATATATATTATTTTAGCAGATAAATAGGAAATTACTTGATGTAATGAGTACCAAGATATACTCACCTGGTTTCCATAGGCTTCAGGGGCCATAATTTTATACAAAGGACCCAGTAATGTTGCCAAATTTTGAAAACTTTTCTCAAGATTCTCTTCCTAAAAAAACAGAATGTTTAACATCAAGTTAAATATAAGTGTTTCGAATTTGGCTACAGCCATGATCCTGAACATCATTTCTATTAAATACCTCTCTGACATCATCTCCTAGTAGCTTAAACTTCCTTGGGATTTTGCTTCGGGCAAACTTGCAGCCGTTATAGTACATGCTCCAAGAGCAGCCAAAAGAGAAAGACGCGCCGCTGGCTTCAGGATTAAAGCCCTGGCATGCACAGGTCCTCCTGAAAGTGTACAGGTAACATTGACAAAACAAACTTAGCTAAAATACTTTGAAAAACAGAATAGATTTACACTGTGGGAGTATATCTTGAACATGATGCATTTCTAATATTTAAGTCTGACGGGTGTATTCAGAACAACGAAATATCAAGTTATTTTATTTAAATAATCCAGTTAGAAAAAAATACATATGGACTAATTAAACATAGTGATGTATTAAAGCATTTAATTCTTTAATTTTGATGACTTGCAGCCAATGAAAACCCAAGATATAGTTTGTCAGAAAATTTTAATATAACATAAAGTCATTAAAAAAGGTTTCTAGCATAAACGATCAGCAGTACAGTATGTTCATGTACTGTATATGTACTAAAACATTGAGGTTCATTTTGCCTCAACTATTGCATCAGTGCAGCATGCAACTTTAAATGCAACTTTATTTGCATTTAAAAATGCAAATAATAATGTTCATGGAGGATGTGATTATGATGCAAAGTCAAATTTTTTAAAAACTTTTTAAATATATATAAACAGCATTTTTATAACAACTGGAGGTAACATAGTTACTTGATTGTGCTGTAAGTAGCACTTTGTCCCTGGAAAATACGTCATACCTTAATAGAAATTAAATGTTTGAAATCTGTTTTAATGTGAATCCATATGTTATTAATTTCCCTTTTTGAAAAGAATAACAATATACCCTTTCCATAATACCTTTTAAATGCACCTGTAAACTACTAAGATGTAGTTATTTAATTATGACACTTCTGAGTACTGCAATGCTGTAACTTACTCCTCATTGAAAGCGCAGCGTCTCTGCGTATGAGCTCCGTGCTTTGTTAGAGTTTCACTCAGCTCGAGATAAAGGCGGTCAGCCAAGCTGGGCTGGATGCCTTCCCAGACCAGAATTACAATTATGATGCAGGCAGTATCACATCTGTGACCGGTACGTTCACGCACCAAAACCAGTAGCTTTTCCTCTACACTGGATCGCCGAATCACCTGAAACAGAGCACATACAGGTATCAGAGAAATAGTTAAGGGCAGCCAAGTTATCAGATTACAAATAACATACAAAAAAAAATAAAATAAATCTTCATACCCATTTGGCTATGGGGCATCCTTGGGTACTTTTCCCCTCCTTGCCGGTGTAAATTACTTTCTCAATCCTGATGGCTCGCCCAGTGATGCCGGACCTTCAAAACACAATAAAACGTTAAGGAAAAACAAACACAAGTTGCAAAACATTGTCAGCTTTCCTCTAACGCTCTATTAATTTGTGGATTACCTTTTCTCCATCAGCTCTCGAATGCCAGTGACAGTAGGTGCTGAGCCCAAATGAGTGTAATATGGACCTTCATCCTTCTCAATGATTTGATCTAAATTAAATCAGGCATAAAATGTTAAGAATTAGAACCTAAACCATTGATTGAATTTCATCACCCACAGGATGAGCCTTACCAACACAGTGGCACGATGCGATCTCATACTGAGTTTTCATGGGTGTATCCAGAAGATTCTTTACAGGGGTATCTAACAACTTCATGGGGGAATCTATGAAATTCTTAAGGAGCTGTTCCTTCTTGGGAGTGGAGTCCATGGCATTTTTCAGAACAGAAGCTGCTGTGGCCATTGAGTCTGGTCTACTCATATCCATGTTGGTTGATAGTATGGTGACAGGGCCTGAGGATTCCACTTTGACTTTATTTGACGAATTAACGATGAGAGATTTTTTCTCGAATAGATTGGAGAGCTCGTACTGCCTCAAGCTTTGTTCCATAGAGGCAATGATGTTCCCTGGCTTCCTGTCTTGAACACATAGTGACTGTTGATTTTCAGTCTTGATCTTGACCCCACATATCCCCACATCACGGGTCATAAACGGCTGTTCCTGCTGCCGTGAGGTTGGCAGCTCAAATCTGGGGCCGTTTTCCATTTTTACAGCTCCGAGGATTAGTTTGGAGTCAACTGGGCTTTGAGGGAGTTGAGAAGGGCCGTGGCGTTCCTGCCTTTGTAATAGACGCATGCGAAGGGCTGCATGCCTCTGAAAGTCAGCATGGGGACTTGCTGGTCCCAGAGGTAGTCGAGGTCCTGTTTGGAACTGGGCGCAAGAAGCCCTCGCCTGCTCCTCGGCTTTGGGATACATCCGTGTTCCTGGCTGTTGGCTGAACAGACCCTGTGGTAGGTGAGATTGTGACTGAGAAGCAGTCTGGGCTAAGTCCACCTGGCTGGGCTCATGGCAGTGGTTGTTAGGCTGCTGTGGTTGAAACTGTTTGAGGTTTTGGCTGCCTGAGTTTTCAAGACACTGTCTTTGATGTTGTGGCTGTTGCATCTCCGTGTTATTGTAGGTGAATGCTGATTGGTCAGTGTGTTGATGGTTGTTACTGAAAGGCTGGTCTGGTTGAGGCTGGTGTTGGCCTGGTGGAGGCTGGCTGCGAGGTCTGTAGGTGGGAGATTTGAGCTGCTGGGCTTCAAATTGCGGTGGGTGGGACAGCGGGCGTTGAAGGTGACAGTGCTGCTGTTGTGTTGTTAAAATGTCTACTGACAATATCTCCTGCAAGTCTTTGTCCTCGTGTAAGTGCTCTGATTGCATTGGGGAGAGGTAGCAGTTAGATTGCTGATTCTGAGGGAAGGTTTTTGTCTCAGGCATTTTCTGGAGTAAATGTTGCTGCTTCTGTGGTGCTTTAGAGTTGGACTGCTGCCACTCAGGGGCAGTGTTGTGCTGAACTGGAGCACATTGCATGTGAGCAGGTAGAGAGTCCGGCTGTTTTTGAAGCGAGCTGTTAGACCCTCGGCCGGCGTCTGTAAAAAGTCCTTGTGTCTGCGTTTCCCTGAACCTTTGCGCTTGGTTTGGCTCCAGTTTCTGGTTTTGAACTTGGGGGCTGGTGGTCTGCTGTTCTGACTGAGGCTTAGCTCTCCACATGTCTTGCTCTTTTGTCTGGGATGCTGTGCACTGCGCCAGCTGCTGCTGGGAATGTGAAAGATTCCTTTCTATCCAATTAGTTTGGCTGGGAGTGGAACATGAAACGTTGACTCTTTGTTGATGTGCCTCCTCCACACCGATTACTGACACAGAGTGATTTTGCTGCTGGAGGCTGTTTCCCATTTGACCATCAGGATGATGGTGTTGTCCAGAGTTATCCTGGAAATTCTGAACTTGAGTCCCGTACTGGAGTCCCATGTTGGTGTCATGATACAGACCGGCTCCATTGTCATTTTGGCTGTTCTCATTTGAACCGGAATTAAGAAGAGATCCATATCCACCCGCCTCTGCAGCCTGCGAGGGATTATTGTGGTTCAGAAAAGACCTTGGATTGTATTCCTGCCGGGTTTTTGTATATGTACCTTGAGGGTTTGGGTTATTTGGAAAACATTGTGCCCCACTGGGATGCTGTTGCGCCCCCAGAACTATTTCTTGACCAGAACAAGATGAAGGCTGTTGCTGTTGATTTACTCCAAAGTTACTAGAATATCCATTCACTAAATAGTTGCCAGAGTTGTAGCAGTTGACGCCTTCTGCGGATGCTGCAGGCGGCGGCTGCTGCTGCTGTGACTCTGACAGTCCTGAGGTTACAGCAGGGGGTTGAGCACCTTCACCAGCCGAGCGTGTGGCGAGTGAGTCATTGACAGTATCCAGCTGCGATCCAGATGCTTGTGGTGCAATGGACACTTGCTCAGGATAATACTGAGACAAGGTTTTTTCCAACAGATCCCCGGGAGTACTTTCTATGGTTGAGGAAGATGATACAGCACCGTTTGGAACAGACTTATTTCGTGGTCGGCTGAAAATACCCCTGTTAGGTATGTGACAGTTTCTTATATCAAAATTAATATCAGTCTGAACAGAAGTCTGTTCCATTTCGGTTTTATTTGTCAACTCAGAGACATTTTTCACAAAACTACGGCTTGAGTCACCGTTTTCTTTCATTTCACTATCTACTTTTATTTTCTTACTTTGGTGGACCGCTAAGGACTGCTCTGCGAACCCATGCTTCAACTCTCCGTTCATTAAGTCTCCGTTCATCTTGAAGAATCCCGGTTGGAACAATGCTTGTTCTGAAGTGGGAATGTTGCAGTTCTCTCTGTACCTCTTCATGGAGCCAGCAGCTTTGCTAGGTTCATAATGCACCGCACCAGTAATCCAGCTTTCACTGTCGCTGATCTGCACAGAATCCTCCTGTGAACACTGAGCTCCATTCTGGAATTTGTGAGAATGATGGTGAGATGATCCGAACTGTCCCAACACTAAACTTTCTTCCGCCTCATGTTTGGCCTCTTCTGTTTCCATCTGTCCTGCTCAGAGCCCATACGTCAGGCTGCCCTTTGTCCCACCTGCAGAGTAGAGTAGAAAGACAGCATGAAAAGGTTACTTTGAATATCTTTCAGATCAAAACATAGAAACAATCTTCAATGCAGATTACAGCCTTTATAATGATATTACTTGTTTCAACCAGAAGGACAAACTGTTTAATTTCATAGTGTGCAAATATTAACCACTGATACAATTACCAGATTTATTGAGAATTTTCTGTGCCTAGTTTTAGTTTTATGATTTGTTTCACGTCAACATTTCAAACCACAGGCTGACACCACATGCCAGCACTTCCTGTGTTAGAATAAATAACACATATTGCCAAAGGCTTACAGTTTTCTTGACGACAAGAAAGGTTGCTCATTGGTCATTTTCAGTCAATGTTGAACACATCATTCACACATCATTTTCAGGGATTTAGAGGTAGGGTGAGAAGCTCAACCAGTCAGCTTCTCACCCTACAGAAGAGGGCGTAGGAATAGAACTGCGAGTCAGATGAGTTGGCTTGGGCATCATTTCCAGTGTTTTGGGCATGGCCTGTTGGAAGGAGGCTCCAGGGGCCCAAGACACGCTGGAGGGAATATGTCTTTTGGCATTGACATAGTCTATACAATATTAGCAACGCTGTCAAAACATATTATTGGCACACGGAGTGTTTGACACTTTCAATACAAAACTTTATGAAATATTCCATCCAGCAGCTCTGCGCATTTGTGATGTTTCACATATTGATATTGCTTGACTTGTATATCAATAGACAATGGATGTGAATCCATATGTTATTAATATATGGATATGGATAATATGTGCACTGAAAATACAACAGCCAGTTCATTCCAGTGTCTCCAGTGTTGAACTATAACATTAACATATGTCATGGGGAACTTATCAGATAACTTGAATCCAACAGAAAATGCATGAAATCTGGGATTGAAAGTAAAGTTCATAAACATTCATTTATGGACTCGACCCAATTTAAAACATTATTCACGTGTTAAGGTTGAATATAATGTGATGGTTGTGGATTTTGGGCTATGCAGCAGCCAGTGTCTGCATCCAAGACAAACTTCCTTTGGGACAACAAAGTTTATATTGTTTAAAAAATGAATTAGATATTTTTAAAGGTATGAAACACTGCATTTCTGTTATTTATAATCATTTTCTACAAATAAATGCTGAAATTGACCCTTTATTTGAGAATTTAGGAAAATATTGTTGCAGCAGCACAGCAAAGTGAGTAAATTCTACTTCCCTACCCCATGTAAATCTCCCTTTGTTTTGTATGTTAATCAGTAACTCTGTCAGGAACGCCAGTGTCTAGCTGCTCTAGGGGCAGCTCCGTTCCCAAGGCACGCTCCGTGTTTTGCAAAGCACCAAAGAATCCAAGCAGCTCATCACAGTTAGAGACGCCCATGTAGACCAAGAAGAAAAAATCTTTGCAAACCCAGAACAAAGCCAAGAAATCCCAGCTGTGTGTGCGTCTATCTGGGGCTTTATACAGATACACAAACACACACAGCTACCATGCAGTGATTTAAACCCAAATTTACAGCAGTGCTTAATACTTGCACAATTGACAGTGTGATGTATTTTTGCTCTACAAGTAACACAGTAAACTAAGCCAAAGAATATACTGATGAAATGACAACATTGGATCTTTCCTATAGGTCATATGTGCTTTAATCTATTTTGGCTTTCTGATAGAGATAAACACTGGACTGCAGTTTGAACTCTCCAGTAAGATTTTGTTCCAGCACCAGAAGTCAGCTTCTTTGTTTCTGTGCAATTGTTTCTCTCCCTCTCTGACCAACTTCACCTCTACCCTATAATTACATGTCAGATTCTTCTCTACTTATGCTGCCATTTATCTTTTTCTTTCTGTTCAGTCTAATATCTAACCTAGATAATTACCAACCTTTCTACACAGTCTTGCACATAGTTTTTTTAGCTATAACTAGTCAGTCACATTGCATTGTACAAAGTCCAGAGTAGGAAATGAGCTTATTCGTGAAAAAGTTAAAGAAAAAAACAGTCAGAAGGGTTATTTGGAGAACGATGAAAAATGGAGACTGACCTCAGCAGCCTGCCTCTGTAAAGCTGTGCCGCAGTTTTACAGATTCTGCATCCAGTAATACAATAATATATACCGAAACATTTTAAAGTGACACCTGCTAATGTAAAGTGTGAACAGCAACACACTTTAGGTTGTCGACAACCTAAAGTGTCGACAACCTTTAGGTTGTCGACACTTAAAGTGTCGACACTTTAAGTGTCGACACTTTAGGTTGTCGACAACCTAAAGTGTGGACTTCTTTTATTAGCATCAGCATTTTTAGTAATATAATTTTGAAACGGTCAGTTAGGTATTAGCTCTTGAATATTCAGTAGACATACTCTGCGGTCAGATGGAGTGAAAGGTTTCGTCTTTTGACGTGATTGTGCTAATTTCAATTGAGGTCATAACAGCTGTGTCATGTCAGTCAGCTGTCAGAAATTTAGAATTGAATCAATTCATAGTGAGATGATAGATGTTTATCGAGATTGTCTTTCTCTACCAATATAATAGCAAATCATTACATGCAAACTACTTGGCTTACACCTTTTGAAACTAGAAAATGTTATATATTAAACTAGTAAGAAATTGCTTTAACTGCCTATGACTTTTTTTGTTGACAGCTTAATAGTCTGTTTATATACCAATGAACTGAAGATAAACATCTATATTTTTAGTTAGAAGCATATTGTTTGCTCCATTCATACAAGTAAAAAAAAAATTTAAATCACAGTATTTATACAAATAAAGTGTATATTACTATCTAATTTCCTTTATTCAAATGTTTGCAAACAGGTGGCTTTGTCTTTCTTGCAGTTTTCTGTCATCCAGCTAAAAGCCAGTGTGCAGCACCAGGTGGGATGGGGCAACACTGCATTATTGTATAATGGTGCAGCCACAGAAAACCTCTATCACTTGAGCACTTTCCTTGGCATCTCACTGAAATAAGCTGTGATCAGTAAGAAGATGTTTATCATTCTATAATGAAAAACATTAGTAGTTTTAAAATTTCAAAATCATACTGTTTACCTTGTTTTTATTTACTACATGACACAATGTATGCAATAAATATTTAAAATGGAACATCTGTTCCCTTTCTGCTGTGTGATTTGCCTTGGACTGAACTCATATTCAAACTGTTTTGTCCTCCCAAAGAAAGAGCTTGTGAAATTTGAGGCCTGCCATCGCGTTTGTAGCCTGTTTGCTGTTACTTGGCAGCTCTGTGTGACATTCACCATTCCAACAGCTGCGTGGAGGCTCACGTCCCTGCACTTTCAAGTTCAGACCTTAAGGCGACTACATTTAAAAAAAATCTTATGGCAAAAAAGAAGAAAGAAAAAAACATTTCTTCAGTCATACTGAGTTGAGAAAAATAGAGGAAAAATATAGAAAATGCATAGAAATATTGAATAGTTTAAAAATAAATTTTAAATGTAGGTTTAGGAGCCTGTAAGGTTGTAATGTCAGGCACAAACCAATGATTGTGTTTAAAAGTGGATTTTTTTCCCCCCTGGAATGTCAAGCTTTGTCCTGCCAACTTATCTACTCACTGATATTGTGAAGTAAAACAAAATAATATTGATTTTAATGACATTATACTCACATGGATAGATTAAAAGTTCACCTCTATGCTAAAATAGAAATAAAATCTGCTGCCAAAGCTAAGAGAAATGTAGATCTTGGGCAGACGTGTAAATCAAATGCACACTTGTCAAGTCACACTAGTGTTTAGTTCAGAATAGGCCATAATGTCAAGTACAAATTTCCTTTGGTGAGAGGGCCAGGTTGTATTTTCCTGTTTAAAAGATAAGAAAATGAAATATGTACAAAGTCTAAAGACTATACATTTTTGAAGGGTTCAGCGCAAGTAGAAGTCCGACACCTTGCCAAATTATTTATATAAAAGTGCATTTTTTAAACACTATTATAACTTTTATGCCACTATTATCAGTTCATCAACATCCTGTATTTAACTGACACAATCCTATAATTTGAACACTGTTGAAGTGTTACTAAAAGAATTTTACCATAACACAATAAACAAAAAACAAGAAAACGGACTGAGTATATTAATATATTAAAAATTAATTTTCAATATGAGGCTTGCTAATTAGCATATTACACCAAAAGTCACTGTAGCTTGCATATTCTGACAGCATGGAGAAGAGCTAACAGTGATACCTTATCCTTAGCAGTCCTTTGCTTGCGTAATTAGGGCAGAGGACTTGGATAACACTGTTTTAGTGTCCCCATGGTAAACAATCAGCTCGAGCTGCTGCTCCACAAACCCAATGACCTGTGGCAAAATCGTCACCATCCTACAAGCTAGTTGACTGTATGAAAACAAATGATTAAAAAAAAGACTTATGATCAATTTATGATTATTCCTCTTTTAAAAATCAAGATCAGCATAAAAAGTTCTGTTTTTGCAAAGATTTATTTACAAAGAATAGTACATGACCTGCATCTGAAGTTTAGCCAAAGAAAGGAGAACTCTTTCACTGCTTGTTTTAATACACCACTTGATTATTGCATTGTAGGCAGAATGCATGATGACAGTTCATGATGTATAGCTTGCTTGTGCAGAGAGAGGGACTGACTGCACTGGAAAGAGTATTCAGAAATAGCTGATATGGTAAAAATAAATTCAGAATGTGCTGTTACCAATATGCTAGTTGAGTGTGTTGTTACCAATATGCTAGCTGAGTGTGTTGTTACCAATATGCTAGTTGAGTGTGTTGTTACCAATATGCTAGTTGAGTGTGTTGTTACCAATATGCTAGTTGAGTGTGTTGTTACTAATATGCTAGTTGAGTGTGTTGTTACCAATATGCTAGTTGAGTGTGTTGTTGCCAATATGCTAGCTCAGTGTGTTGTTACTAATATGCTAGTTGAGTGTGTTGTTACCAATATGCTAGTTGAGTGTGTTGTTACCAATATGCTAGCTGAGTGTGTTGTTACCAATATGC
>CAEGAF010093294.1:0-19362 GCA_903067075.1 Micropoecilia bifurca | reverse complement strand
TTCTTAAATTATATACTGGAGTTGCCACTCATCCCATAAAATAGCGGTTAGTTTGTTATAAGCAGAGATGTCCGGTGCCGCCGCTGCTTTGTAACGGTTCCTCTAATCCGACCATTTATTCGGTAACGAATAATCTGACGTGTTCGTATTTCAAATCCAGTAATCAGATAAAGGTTATTTATCCAAATCACTGCGCATTAATATTTTTTTTGTAATTATTTTTATTCCTTCTGCGTGTCTTTGGGAGACTGACAGTGAGCAGCGCAGCGACAGAAACATGAACAGTGCATGACGAAGCTGTTCCCATGTCAGAGACCACAACTGAAACATTTCAATTAACAGTGAATAACGTTCAACCATGAACACTGTCTAATGGCGCAACAAGTAACCAAGCAGAAGGAGAACCTGTTCTCACCCTCCCTCCCATGACAGGAGACGAAATCAATCAATTAGCAGCTCTGTGTTCATACCTTCAACTTTTACTTATTCAGTGATTAAATAAATGTGTGTATATGTAGCTACTGCAGTGAACACAAGAACAAAGAGGCTCTCAGGCTTCAGTCCTTAGAACTCAGTAAAGATCCGTCCAGAAGAATCGGATCATTCCTGAATGTTAAATCACTGCAGACTTTGGTCACAGCGTTGTCCCATATAAGCCACACCTCAGTCAACACCTCCACACAATAAATCAGTGAATGAGTGACAACTTGTTTTCATCGCAGATGCAACATGTGTCTCTGTACAGCTAGCTTAGCTTAGCTAGCATCACGTCCACAGCGCTCACCTTTCTTTAATCTTTTCTTCCAAGTGACGCTAAAAGTTGGACAAAGTCCCACCGTCTGTGAAAGCGAAGTGCTGCTGATTTTACATATCACCATATCTTATGATTTATGCAGCTATTATCGATTAGACAGACATTTTTTCCCGAGGAAACCACTGCACATAAAGGTGGAGGCGATGGGTGACAACAAACACGTAAGTGACGTTATTGCTTGGATTTTACGGCGCCACCTTAAGACCCTGAACTTCACATTTTAAGGGACAAAAAGCTCAATGCGACTTGGATGTAACGAGTAACACACTTTTGTAGAAATGTAGTGAAGTAGAAAGTACAGATACTTACTGTAAAATATAGTGGAGTAAAAGTAGAAAGTATCCATTATTAAATCTACTTAAGTAAAGTACAGATACACGAAAATTGTACTTAAGTATAGTAACGAAGTACTTGTACTGAAAGCTGAAAACATTAGATATGCTGCTTCAATAAAATAAATGAGTTATTCTTAGGATTTTTATTTTGTTTTCATTCACATTTTAATCTTTCTGCAGATATAATTTCGTTCTGCCATGCTGATAAAAATTTAGCTTAAATTAAAAATTAATTTGACTGAGGGAGAAACGGACAGAAACCGCCATGGCCTATATCTTGGTCATGCATGATGACTGATGCGATCTTTTTAATCAGAGCGGCCCAAACCCGGTTCTGTCCATGTGTTTTATTGAGCACCAGCAAGTCAAGAACTATGGAGGACCAAAACTGACATAATAAATAAATCAATAAAATAATAAATATATATCCAACATAATAAATAAAAGTATCAATATAAAAATAAAAGTAGAAATACATAAATAAAAGAACATACATCCAACATAATAATAAATAAAATAATCAATATATCACTAAAAGAATAAATATATATCGAACATAATAAATAAATCAATATAAAAATAAAAGTAGAAATATATAAATAAAATAATAAAATTATATATATATCCAACATAATTATAAATAAAAGAATCAATATAAAAATAAAGGTATAAATACACAAATAAAATTATATATATACAACATATATAAATAAAAGAATAAATATATATCCAACATAATAAATAACCAATATAAAAATTAAAGTAGAAATATATAAAGACCAGTCGAAAACCACCACAGTCGAGGAGAGGCAGCAGCGAGTCGAGGAGAGCCACTAAAGAGTCGAGGAGAGCCACCAGGAGTCGAGAAGAGCCACCAGGAGTCGAGAAGAGCCACCAGGAGTCGAGAAGAGCCACCAGAGTGTCGAGGAGAGCCACCAGAGAGTTGAGAAGAGCCACCAGAGTGTCAAGGAGAGCCACCAGAGTCGAGGAGAGCCACCAGAGTGTCGTGGTTCACCCGCTTTGGTGAACCACGTGATGGTTGATCAATTGATGATCAACCATCAACCGCTTTTTTCCGGCTTCACAGCACGGCTGTGAAGTTTTGCTTCCCGCTCCGGAAAAAAGCGGTTGATTATCAAATGACATTTCACCATCTTTAAAGCGGGTGAACCACGAGTAAACTTGACCTTGACACATACCATCATCCTTGTAAATGGTCTTCAACATTTGAACGGGTTCCAATGCTTTTTTCCCGAGCGGAAAGCAAAACTTCAGCCGCGCACTGCTCATAAAACTTCTCCACGAAGAAAAATGACGACTGGACAGCTCTTCCAAGAAAATTCACTGTGGGTAGACGAAACCTTCCACATCAACCCCGCTTGGCACACTGATTGAGAAGGCGTGGTTGAACAAATAACTAGCGGCAGAAACGTGTACTACAAAAACTGTGCATGCAGCAGCATCATTCTGAAAACTTTTGGGTACCCCCTGGTAGAGCAAGCACAAGTTCTAAATACCAACCCAGTGGAACTAGAACATCCATGCTGGCAGATTGTACCTGAGAGTTTCCGACTGGAACATGGTCTTTAAAACTCCGCCTGCCCATGTACCGATTCCTCTCAGAGCTGATGCTGGCTCCTGGTTCTTCTCTTCTCCCTGCCCTTGTCGAAGCAGGTAATTTTCTTCCAACACAGCTGCTGTCTGCTTCGACAGGACCTTAATTCTTTTATGATTGGCACGCTGGATTCTCCGCAGAGCGTAGAACTCTCCCCAAAGTTTGTCCAGCTCTCAGGCCTGAGGGTTTTCTTTCTCCCGTACAGTCCTTAGCTCCCTTCGATGTTCCTTACATGTTTCCTTTCTCTTGTTCAGCTCTGCAGAAAGCGACTCTATCTGCCGCTGGATAACTTTGCACTTGCCTTCCAGCAGGTTATACTGAGCTTGCAGGCAACTAGGCCTGCAAGGACAAGAGTTTAACCTCTCCACTACACACCGGAGGGCTTCGATGGTCTGATTAAGCTGTTGGTTTTGTTCCTCCATTGTCCTCTCAATCTTGTTTAGAAATGTCCTGATGAGCAATCTTCAGTCTTCAGTGTTCTTCTGACCTGTACAGCAAATGAGTTGGCATTAAAACAAAAGTCAACAAAATGTATCTAGACTCATACTGGAACAACGAGGACACAGATTTGGAGACATTTTGGGATGTCATGATGGCGGGGTCCGGGGGCAAATATCCAAAGACTAAGCCGTTTTTTCAGTCTTTATGGAAACAAAAACAATTTAATAATTGTGTGTGTTTTTTTTAAATATCAATAACAAAACGGTCTAAAAATTAAAAAGAATCCACAGTTGGTGTTTGTTTTTAAATAAAATGCAGCAAACAAAAAAGAGACGCAAACAAAAAAGAATACACCCCCAAGCTGCGTATTTGCACCTGTCGGCCACCGTAATATGATCTCCCACAAGGTGCATACAACATGACTTTCTTTTAACAAGACGGACTCTTGTTCACCATTGCTCTTACCTTAGCAACTTGGCTGCTGCTTCTAATTCCAGCTGGTATCCAGAGTGAATTTGTAAAATGTCTGCTGTATTAATTCTCATTTAAAAAGCCGCATTGAAAGTGCTTTATTTTTTTTTATCTTTGCTGCGTCAACACAACAAAATCAGCAAAGGAGAAATAACTTCCTACTTCTCAGCGGTGGGTCAGTTCCTGTATGTGAGGAGCAGAATCATATGGGGGTTGAGTTGTTATCGACTTTTTCTTCCTTGTGTACTTAACTGTGTTGCGCCACTAAGTATGGGAGTTTGCGCAATATTTCCACCCCCCTCCCCAAGCAATCCCCTTTGGATAGAAAAGAAAAGTAAAAAATTTAATATTTTTAATTTTTTTGGCTCAGTTCTTAGTGTTTTTAAGCTACTTTCTAAGACATCTTTGTACTCGCTGGCAGATTGGGAGAAGAGCATTTAAAGTGTACACTCTTTTGCAGAAGAATAATTTGACAAGCAAGGTAGAGATATTGAGAATTACTCTAAGAGCATGTTTTGTTTTTTTGTTTTTTTTTTACTTGAACAATTGTAAACATAAAAAAAACGATGGGTCTATTAAGCTCAACCACACACATGCAAAGATAGGTCCAGACACACAACACAATATCAGCTTACATGACAAGCATGTTTCGGTAAACTAATCATCATCGCACACAAGAGGCAACACAATCAAATCAAATATACTTGGGTCCATAAGCTTTGAGGGATGTGTTTTAAGAGACATCGCAGTTTAATTAGTGCTAACTGAAAATTGCTGGGTTTCGCTTTGAGTTTTTGACTAAGACATGTCAAAATGCAGGCAAGGGGAGGGGAGATGATAAAAGAAGTCACAAAGCTGTGTTTTTGTTTCACTGTGACTGTGGTAAGACCACAAGAACATGACTCATCTCTAATAGTCTATTCATCATGCAGGTGTCAAAAAAACATCCAAATCTGAACAGTGATTGTTCTGAGAGTTTGGTATACATTCCATTTCAAAATAAAAACCTTGACTATTTTTACATAATGTAATTGCTCTTTTTTTGCATTAGATAATTGTTTAAGAAAACCACTGTTACAAATGGGATTAGTGCTGCCATTTCAAATGAAGCTTACTGAAAATTTCAAAATAAAAGTCTTGACCATTTTTACATCAAGCAATTGGTCTTTTGGGCTTTACATGACTGGTTTAACAAAACCACTATTACACATTGAATTAGTGTGGGCATTTTTAAATTAAGCTTACTGATTGTTTCAAAATAAAAGCTTGCATATTTGTCTCATGTCAGTGCACCGCCATAGGCGGTGCAATAATATTAAGCTTTTTTTTTCCTTTTCTTTCTCAGTATGCTACTACCAGCATTTAGGCTAACATTAGCATATTGGCTAATTTCAGATTATGCATTAATTTTAACATAATGAATGGTGCAAGTACAGCTTCATCAACATGTCTCTGACTCTCCACAGGTTATTGACTACAATGTAGCTCAGCTTAGCATTATTGCTAATGTTGAGCATCAGAATGCTTTTCCTACTTATTACCAATGTTTCATATTCTGAATGGAGTAAGTAATGACAGGCAAGATGCTAGTGATGCTCCACATGCTACTGATAGCATTCATACTATTATTAGCATTTTGGCTAATTTTACCTAATGCAACATACTAAATGGTATAAGTACAGCTTAGTGAACATGCTTCTGACTCCCCGCAGGTTATTGACTACATTGCAGCTGTAGTCAATAACAGCATAATTGCTAATTTTTAGCATTAGAATGTGTATTAAAAATCCGACGGGCACACTTAGGCATGGCCCCTTAAAATTTCTGCAGGAATTTTCTAGTTAGAATTATATTATTGCTTTTCTTTGTTTGTCTGAGTCCATGTCAAGCCTTCTTTAATGACTATAGTTCAATTATATTTTATCCCTCTAGTTATTTCTTATTTCAGCCTCCCTGCAAGGTTTCTAGTAATGTTTTTCTTAATTTGATCACCATAGGTTCAGTTATTCTTCCATGTCTGAGTCTGTATCTTTCTTTAGTAATTCTAGTTGGGTTATTTCTTTGTTTAGATTAGCGGTTCTCAACGTGGGCGGTACCGCCCCCCAGGGGGCGTTCAGATGACGGCAGGGGGCGCTGGCGGACATTTTTAAAAAAGGGGGGCGCTGGGAAGCCTTTGTGGGGCGTTTGGTCGAAGGTAAACTTTATTGTTAATAATAAAATAATGGTCAGTGCAAAGTTTTTGTGGCAATTAATGGTGGTAAAAATGCAATACATTTCTGTACTGACCATCTCTATTTACTGCTCCTGGAAGCGCATTGCATTGTGGGATATCTTGCTGCCTTAAGTCCGCAGAAGGACGCATCGATGCATCCTCGATAAAATGGGCGGAGCAAGAACACATCCGGGTACTTTGAGCGTTCTTGCCTGGATGTGTACTTCGAAATGGAACAGTACTTGGGCCGCTGTCGATGACGTTTCACGAGGACGCGAGTACAGACAAGAACGCATATTGAGAAACCGCCCTGGTTCTGTTTTGTCTCTATCTTGCTTTTGTTGATTGTGGTTGTCATTGATTACGAACAGCTGTTGCCGTTATCAGCTGCCGCTGTTTTCTCTTCAATAAAAACTGAACGGAAAGGTTCAGTAAAGGACTTACGAGCCTCCGTCTTGTCTTGTATTTTCCCAATTAAAATTGTGAAAATAGTAGAGGCTTAATATATTTAAATACATTTCACATTTTTACTCAAAAAAAAAAAGTTTAATATGAACCCAGTAGTTACTCAAATTTCAAGATGTGAAGTTGTCAAAGAATCCACTTCCACTTTTTGTGGTGGGCATTTACCCCATGAAGTGCTCCAAAATATCTTGGCAAATAATTTGGTGAACACAAGTCAACGTAAGTGGATTTGGACCAGTGAGCAGTCTTTTCTTCTTGGGTCATATAGCATCATCTCGCCATCATAAGTGGCTTAACAGCTGGAGCTCATGTTCCTAAATGGACTCATGTTTGCAGATGAGTCTTTGGCCAGTCAATTTTAATCTCCTGTAAACAAACTTTCTAGCATTAACACTCCAGATCTTTTGTGGCATACCCTGGGTTTTTGCTAGATTATGAAGCAGGAAAACGGAACCAGATTTTTTAAGAGCCATTACCCTGCTTTTAAAATACTTGAGCCACAATACAAGACAGCTTGGAAGAAAAGAAAACTCATAGAAATAGACCATTGCTTTTATTGTTGGAGGAAATACAGTTACACACCCACTATGCTGGTCGTCAAGTAAAACTTGTTGCAGCACAACCCAATCAGAGACAAAAGAAGCTAGCTAGCAAGGTGACCGAGTCTGAAGTTGCCTTTAAGCGTTGTAAACATCCTAAAAAAAAGCCAACTCTAGCACAGAACTAATGTTGACGTGACAGTTTAAAAAAAAAGAAAATACAAGTGATCTTTAAAATCTGCGTTACAAAAACAGCACTGACAAGAATTCTAAGAGTCTACCTTGAGTACATGCCATTGTAAACTTGTCATGTGTTTTCACAGTGTAACAGGGCAAATTGATTTTTAAAGCAGTTAGTCATTTTCCTCAGAGATCAATCTTCTTTGGACATTGGTGACGGTGCTGGTGAAGGGAAAGAAAGTTTGACTGCAACCCATTTACAGAGTTTAGAGACACAGTGACCATTTGTTCAGACTGAAGGTAATTTTTTTTCCACTTCACTTTTCATTTGAGAAAAGCATCAAGTTTCATCTTTATGTTATCAAATGAGTCCATTCCCATGTAGTCTGCTTGGCCTTGTTCCCACTGCTCCTTGCGTTCTTCTGAAGTTGGTATGGGTTGGAAAGCCTGTGCCTGTGAGGAGCCGCCTTCCCCCTAGCAGAAGAGATCCAAATCAGTAACTTTAATTTGACAAGCCAAAAAATAAATAAAAATATACATAAATAAAATAGTTGACACCTATTGTGATAACCACACCATGTGAATCTGTATTAATGAGCACAGGCAGACAAACCAAGCCTTTCAGTTTCGAACAAGTGAATAAGTAACAGCATTCAGGCAGGTGCCAACAGTTAAACCAAATCCTCTCCATACCTGTACAGTCTTACAAGTGACCAAGTCACTGTGCTTGAACTTTGAGATGGATGGAAAGACAGAAAAGAGGCAAAATTAAAGCATGTACTTGCAGTGCAAAAGTAGCCAAAAGCATTTCCAGGCACTTCTACCAACAATGCCAGTCTCTTGTATTCAAGAGTACAAAGGAGTCTGCCAAGTTGGAAACTGTAATAAAGTTTATTACAAACTCCTTGAGCCAGCTCAGGAAAGGTAGTGCTACAAGACATTAGCTGGTACAAGATTCTCACTGTAACACCAATATCCTACTCGCAACTTGCCAACTGTAAAATTTAAAAGCATTTAAAGAACACTCCGGTTTCACCAGGCTGGAAACTTCAATTGGTCCAAATTTAAATTGGTCCCTATTGTAAAAAATATGGCTTAAATGTGGCAAATGGCCAGCAGGATGAAACCGGTGAGGCAGATGGAACATGCATCACTTCATTTAAACAGCCAAACGCCACGAGGACTTTCAGAAATTTCATTGAAATGTCTTCAAGCCCTTGGAAGCTGAGGAAAACTTGCTTTAATAAAATAAAAAACCCAGTCAATATCAGCCTCTTTGTAATGTGAATACAAAGTATCAGTTTAATCATCTGCACCTCTGATCCCAATCAGCTACACCCAATTAAGTTAGTGTAGAAGTATATATAAATTAAAGTTTGATCTTCATCACCTCCACACATCCAGAGTGAAACGGCTTGTCTCCATACTGTTCCTGCAGCATTGGAACCACAGTGCTGGCATACAGAGTCCACCACTTCAGGAGGAAGCTGGGATGGATTGCAGGCTCCTGTACACCTCCTGAAATCTGTCTGGTTTTGCGGTCAAAGGTATAGCTCCATGGTTTGGTCTTTCCAAGAAAGTGGACCACCTTGGCATTTCCCCCATACCTGTAGAGGGCAAAGCAAGATGTGAAAAACTGGATGAAGCAAAATTCCTGGCATCTACAAGTTTGAGCTATATTGGCACGAAAGACAATGTTGTCTCCTAGACGTAATGCAACAGTGTTGAGGAACAGTATGAATGAAGTCCACAGCTAAAAATGGATTCAAAACAGTTTGAGACTGGCAAACCCAAGGCCGACTTTGATTTCATTCCTTTTGCCAACCCATTAAGCTCCATTGTCGACAACTACCAAACACAAGCGACTAATTTATGGACAAGGATGTGCCAAACTGAAACCTTCTGGAAGAGGTTTGTTTCTAAATCCAGACTGGCGTTGACATACAGATGCAGCTAGAAAGAGTGGGGGAGCTTAAGATGGTGCACAATGAGCGATCCAGGAGGCAAACATAAAAAGGCCTTTAATAATCTGCACTATTTTAGGAGCGGGTGTCAGCTGCTGTGACCTCAGGATGGATATCCAACCCAGGCTGAAGCCTGCTGGGTGACGCTTCAGCTGAGACTGGAATGCCACTGCTCATCTCTCCAGTAACTTGAGGTCGTGTCATAATTTTGCAACACGTTCATGTGATCAGGGGTCTACTTACGACTTTGGTCTTCACAAGTTCAAAGTTGCATTGACAGACTGATGTGTTATAACAATTGTGTTTTTCATACATAGGAAATGGCAAATGAAAACACTGGTTTATTCATATTACATTTATGGTTGAATCCCCCACACCCCCATCATTACCACGAGTTCTGTAGATTGACACTTACTGTTTAAATGCTGGGAGGTAAGTGTAGATGGCTATGCTGCTGAGGTTGTAAATGAAGGGGAGATGCTTTGAGATGTCAGCTGTTGCCCAGTCACTGAAGAAACCATTCAAAACACCTTGGTCTCCTCCTGTAGTGACAAGACAACTTAATGGGTTGCCCAACACCAAGCAAACTCTTTTGGAAAAATTCCATGATATACAATAACCTCTTTCTTCGATGAGAACAGTCTACATAAATAAACGTCATTCCCAAAGTTGCCATCTAAAAAGCATAACGCAACTCAGTCTGAGTTTTGTTGTCAAAATATTGAGCCAAGTGAAAGTTAGTCGTTGCCAAAACTGAGTAACTGCATGATAAAAGCTGACAGATGAGTGAGGTACTACAACCCATTAACTGAATGGATGTATGGGAACCTTTAGTACACTAAAGTTGGTCATAGAACTAGGACAGTTACTTTGGCAACCATTACATGGCAAGACTTTGACTCTAGTAAGCAGCTTCAATTTAAATCCATCTCAATATTGCTCTCATGCTAGTATAGTGTTAACATTTTCCCCTTTAGTCAAACTTAGATTTTCTATTAAAATGGGCCCAGCCAAGAAAACTTTCAAAATTCTAAACATTAAAAAAATTTCATAAGTAGAAGGTGACCAGTGAAGCAAAGCATACATTCGAGAATGTGCCTTTCTACTTCCATTCATTACCACTCAATGCATGTAGTTAGAGGAAAATGTTCCCACAAGTCTGAACTACTTGACTGACTGCTGTGGATATTTGAATTAAAGCCATTTGATTTGCTGCATGCTACAGGTAGTTTGCCTTTGTCCCAATTAGGTGGAGTATGGAAGATTTGAGCTCTTGTGCAGTCAAGAAGTTGAATTTGAAGAATCCCCAACTCTTAGTAGGGTTACAGACACCAGCATGTTGCCATGCAAACTAGAACATGTCACAGGAGATATGAGATTTGTTTCCCCTAAAAAAAATGAAGCAAACTTTGTCCATAAACTAAAATTAGGTGCACTAGATTAGAGCTCCAACAACAATGCCAAGCCCCATTCAAGGCCAGTCAACTTTAAATAATCTGTTTAGACAAATATTTGCACAGACATTTTCTCTCTTTCAAATGAAGATGCTGGAGTGAACAAGCATTTCATGAGTTTGACCACTGAAGCAGACTTAACCTTCAGTAGCAAGTTGCTTAACTAAGAGCTGTTAGAACCCCTGCAGAGTCCTGACCAATGATCTATGAATCCACAGACTCCAGTTTAAAGTGAACACAGCAATTTAAACTGGAGCTTGAACCCATCATCTCAGGATCTCAGAACTCAATATAGAACAGAACCTTCATTTTGAAGGGATGAGCAGAGCACAGAAAGAATGTGGCTCTAACTTTGCCAGTTTGTCTTGGCAGCAGTTAGCATGAAAGCCACAGATTGAGATATTGCCTCTGGGTTCAACTGCTCATATACTCAGCAATTTCCCCCCACATGTTCCGATGTCCAGAAATCCTGCACATATAATGTGCTAGAAGTAAAATGTTAAAGGTCAAAGAAGCCTCACCACATGCCATAGCACATGTGATAGGAACTATCACATGACTATAAATAAAAACACTCCATTGACAGACACTGGCATAGGTTTAAAAAATAAACCCAATTTATAAAATGACAGATTTTTTAAATTAATGGGATTAGTGTAGAAAAAGGGGAGTCCTTTTATAAAGTTATGTCCAAACTTCTTGCCAGACTCGTTCCGGTTGCCGAAAGCACTGGCCTACATAAGGCCATCTAATTGGTTTCTCTAAAAAGACAGCCCCTGTTGGAATCTTTCACAGCATCACAAAGAAAAGTAGCCATTTCTGCCCACTAACGAGGGTCAGTACTTTCAGTCAACAACTGCATGTTTATTCAACAGTTTTGAAGCCAAGTTTAAGGTTCTTTAAGTTTGAGCAGGATACAACGTTCACACAGGCACAAGATACAAGTCATTTGCTTTCTACACGCTAATACTTTACACCAAGTTTCTCAGTTTTGTGCCCATTGGCAGCATTGCCACATTTTAAGATTCAACATTGTTGTAGATACCAGCATCATACAAGCTTAAAGGAAGCTCAATATGGTGGAGATGTGGGAGCCATTTACATTGAATAGTAAGTATCATGCCAAATTGAGAAACAGCAAGTTAACTGTTTAAGATTTCAATTAGACACATTTTGAATGTGCTATGCCACCACTTCCCAGACAAGTTTTACATTAAATTGGTGCCTTGCTTTACCCAGAGCACAGCAAAACCCAGGAGGCAATAGTGGATCACCTTTTAACATGGCAAGTTGTAGAATGACCTTCTTGCATAAACCATTTACTTCAATACTTTATAAACAGGAAAACCATTCCTTTTGCATGGTCATCCTTTAGTTTAGGCAACTGGCTATGTGAGTAAAGTAGTTGTCTTATAATTGGAAGGTTGTATGTTTGATTTCAGCTTCCTCCTGTCATGTGTCGATGTGCCCCTGGGCAAGGCCCTTTACCCCAAGTTGTCTACCGATCTGTGCATTGGTGGATAAATGTGTGTGCAAATGGGTGAACGCACTAAAAAAAGATTTTTTTAGTGCTGAAGGGTTCAGATTGGTTAACTCTTTGATGCATGACATATTGATTATACAGTACATGAGTGGGTCTTTAGGACTCGTGTTAGAAAAAATGTGTTTCTGTGCTACTTTTGTCATTTTGATTCAAAATAATGTTTAGTATACATTCTGCTGCATTTTATTTCACACAAGAATTATTTCATGTTTGAAATATTTTAATTTTTCTACTTTTTAAAGCATTTTTAGAACAATTGGTACAACATTTTTTAAATAAAATGACAGCAATTTTATAACAGCAATGTTGAAACAATGTCAGTGTCCATTATGTGTGTGTGTGTGGAGGTGGTGTGGGGGGTTAGAGAGAGCATGTTTCTTGTAACTAACCCAGGTAACCAACATTACTGTCTGGATTCTATTGTGCTGTGTGTATCATGCACATGAGTATGTGTATGTCCATCCATCCATTCATCCATCCATCTTTGGGTTTTCTGTGGTCAGGTTGGGGGGGTAGCAGCCCAAGAAGGGAGGCCCAGACTTCCCTCTCCCCAGCTACTTGTTCCGGCTCCTCTGGGGGAATCCCAAGGCGTTCCCAGGCCAGCCAAAAAACATAGTCCCTCCAGTGTGTCCTGGGTCTTCCCCAGAGCCTCCTCCTTGTGGGACATGAACACCTCACCAGGGAGGGGTCATGGTGGTATCCTAATCAGATGCCCGAGCCACCTCAACTGGCTCCTCTCGACATGAAGGAGCAGCGGCTCTACCCTGAGTCCGTCCTGGATATCCAAGCTTCTCATCCCATCTCTAAGGGAGAGCCCAGACACCATATGGGGAAAAGTAATTTTGGCCGTTTGTATCCAGGACCTCGTTCTTTCGGTCATGACCCAAAGCTCATAACCATAGATGAGGGTAGGAACGTAGATTGCCGGTAAATTGAGAGCTTCACTTTTTACCTTAGCTCTCTCTTCACCATGACAGACTGGTACAGCACCCGCTTCACTGCAGATGCTGCACCAATCCAGCTGTCGATCTCCCGCTCCACTTGGGGCAGGAAACCCCCCGACCAGGAGAAGGCACTCTATTGTTTTACTGGCTCATTTGCATTTATTTATATAGCTATGAATTTTTTATTTTATTTATTGAGATAATAAAAGAAAGTACCTTCCACACATTGATCAACAGGTTTTGCATGTCATTTAACATTCTCTCTCTCTTGTTTTTCTCATCCAGGGTATCAGAGACACACAGACGAGCACACACAAATAGTACACAGGCAGAGTAAAGAAAGGCAGTAATGTTAGCTAGTTGGTTAGATAACTAGTGTTTTTCTAACTTTGAAGAAGGCTATTATGTTGATTTGTGACAATAACGCTGTCACAGTACTCATGATTGACACGCACAAACACATTTGTGAGGTAAAAAAATAAAGATAATACTTATATCTAAGAGTTCTTGCTTTGTAAAATATTATTATTCAGGGGTGACACTTAGGACTCAGTAAGTTTGGTTCACAAAAAAACATTTTCCTGACAGTCACAGTTAGTGAGAAACAGTTAGTGAGAAACAGCTAGAGAATGTCAGAGTCATGTTCTTTTGTTCCGAGTCATTTGTCTCCTAAAGCTATAGTTAACATTAATCGAGAGCTCTTCAAAGCCCATAATCTATGATTACTGGCTAATCACACATCCTTTGTACAGTAGAAAGTATATGGAAGCTTCATCTTCATTATATGTCAGCGGTTACTCTAGACTCAAATCTCAGCGCCGAAGTCCACACCCGTTCTTGAGGTTACAAGTCCAAGTAGTCAAAAATCTTAGTTTTGCAATTTAAGTACAACTGTCCAATATGCATATCACCTTCTATGCAGAATGTAAGTGCAAATTTAGAGAACATCTCTTGTTAAGACTGTCTCAGTTTAATCTCTGCAGTGTCCAGACTTAGAAATTGAGTAGATCAGGCAACATAGCGCTATAATGCTGCAAGTTTTATTGTGCCTACTTGGAGGCCCATGCTCAAATGGCCAGTCTTGACTTGCAACCAAGCCATGCTGTCTGAATACATCATCATGATTGAGTGTAATCAACTCCAGTGTAAACCCTGTCAAAGATTTTCTGAAATCTCACAACAAAACTGATTTGTTTTTGGCTACCCAACCATGTCCAATATTTGAGATCTGGAGCAAACATCCAAAGTTTAATTGCACCATGCTTTTAACAGTCCAAATGCCAAGTGCCTCTGGGGCAAGACAGGGCCTCTCAGATGCAACCTCCACTCCACCTCAAGTGAACACCCGAGAATAGGTCAGCGTTAGGAAGTCTGACAGGAGGCCTTGTGTCCAGAAACTAGGTGAGATAAAGACTCTACTTAGAGCTAAAGATAAACAAGCTTTACATCATGCACCTCAGAATTTACTTCCGAAATCAAGTTAATGCTAACGTGTTGAAGATGACTGGGCTAAAAGGCAGGCAAATCAGGGACAGTCATGTTTCCGTCTCCCTCCGTTTGGGATTTACACTAATGAGATCATGGAATGCCTGAGAAACATGATTTCAGAAACTATTGCAGGTCCAGAACTTTCAAAACAACCCAACTGGGTCAATTAAAGTTAAAGATAGTCACTTTTCCAGACAGCAAGTGTCTGGACATGCACATGCCACGCTTAAAAATAAAGTAGACAAGACTTATGTAAAATCTGTTAATCTAGGACTACTAGATAAAATGCACAAAAGTAGCAAAATGAGAAACGCTCCATTTTAGCTTACCATCAAAGCTGCCATGTTCCGTGCAATATTGAAGCAGTTTGCCATGAGTCTCTACAGAGGGCCGGAAAACAAACACACCAGAGTTGAAGCAGTCAGGCCAGCCAGGATCTGGAGCAGCTGACAATTCCTCTCTTTCAAAGAGCTCATCTATGTTTGACAGCACCTAAGATGCAGCACAAGTATAAGGCAAACATGTTTACACAAGTCTCCACAGCTTCTTGAAGCTTCTGCGGTTAAGTCAAAATGCAAATTCACCAGAGTGTCCGCATCCATGAAGACACATTTGGAGTAGCGTGTGAGGGTCCAGCAGTGGAGCTTTGTGAACGTGACACCCAGGTCAGGCCTCTTCATCATAGCCAAGTGAGCTGTGTCACCGCTGTCCAACACATCCACAACCTTCACCTCGTCAAAGATGTTCTTCAGCACTGACCTATTGAGTTAGAACTGAGTAATGCATCAATCATGCAAGCGGAACCCAAGGGCTGACAGGAATACAAACAGAAGAAAACAGAGACTGGACTTAATTTTCCTTACTGGCAAGGGTTAGACACCTGTGGGCCAACAAGTACAACCAATTTCTTGGATGTGTTGTGGTTGCGAAGAGACTTGCCCAGAACCATGGCACCTCGAGCATAGCTGTCGTTGGTAGCCAGTGTCACAAAAGCCTGATCTGTGGGGTTTGAAAAAACACAGACACACAAGTAATTCACCTTAAAACATACAAAAAGGAAAACTGCAAGAATTTCAGTGAGTGTTAGGATATACATTTGAAGGGGGGAAACTCATTGACCCCAAGTTTAGATTATAGTAGCAACAATTTTAGATCAACTGGTATATTATACCATTTAAGACTGAACTCAATTTAAGAAATCAATATGACTGTACACGTTTGACTTCTTTACAGTTGGAAGTAAGCTGGTTGTTAACATTTAAAACTATTTTTTTTGCAAATCATCATGTTAGATCTTAAAGAAAAAAGCAACAAAAAAAACTCACCTAGTTCAAAAGTAAAAAAAACTTTATATAACCAATGTGGCACCAACACTGCTTTGCTGCATCACATTACAAGGGGAAAAAAATTAAAAACTACCTGCCAAGCCATGTCCTCAAACAAGGACTTGCTTGTTTAGAGAATTTATAAAAACTGGAATGATTTAATCACTTGGATCTGGGATGGTTTTGAAGTACTTGTGCGTCATCCAGCTGCAATCCCATAAGAACTATATGTTAGTCCCATGGTGCTATGCAACTTGATGTTAAACACCAAGTAGCGCACAGGCATGTAGTGTCTAAATCTGGGCCAGTTTGAGAACAATGGTTCCCATTAATTGTGCATGCCATGTCTCAGCACCACGCCTTTCACATCACACCCCCTTTTCAATTGGTAGAGGCAGCGATGTAGCTCTATAGGGGAAAAAAGTTTTAATATTCCAGGTTGCGTTATGTCTGACTGCATACAAAGTCCTGGAATATTCACAGCATATGTGGATATTAAAGTATTAAAATGTACAAAATCGAATGCAACGGTTAAAAAAATGCGATTTTAAAGTTTATTTTAAGCGAACTAGTTTATTTCTCCCACTCATTATGACCAGATCAGATGTGAAAGGCGTGCGATTTAAACACAAATCACTTCTCGCGAGCCACTTTACTGCTTTACACCAGGATACACCAACTAAAAAATTAAACCACTGCTTTGCGACACAATCTTTCCAGCAAACGTACCCGCGCGTGACGTGCGTGTCTCTTTAACAACTGCGGCGGCCGGTTCGTCAACACCGTTAGAAGTGTTAAAATGTTACATACCTGCCATGGCTGAGAGGAGAAGTCGAAGCTACTGCTGGGGTAGCTCAGACTCAAAGACCACAGCTCTGCGTGGAAGAAGAAGGGCTGACTAAACAGACAGAGGTGAATTTATACCACGGAGACAGCCAGGTCACGTGGTGCTGTCTCCGCACACCCACCTGCCGCGGATATGATCCTTCGCAGCCTCTACAGTTCAGGGGTGTCAACCGATCCACGTTCATGTAGTCACAACTTAAAAAGCACCGGATATTTTTGAGGACTCTGCACATATATTTTCCACTTTTGAAATTATTATTTTTTAAATGTTTAGAAAGTTCATACGTGGAAGCATGATTTTTCTCCTTAATTACTTAGGTAATCCCTAAGCATCACTGAAGTAAGCAACTGTCTGTTCTATTTACTAAATTTACTATATTTGATTCAGGCTCCCACAAAAAAATCTTTGTCGCCATCTTGTGGTTAAAAAACATAAAGCATTTTCAGTCCAGGCGAATTTTCAATGGTTTCAACTGACCTCTTTTTTATGTCGAGTATTATAGAGAAACCTTTACAGTTTGACTCAGCTGACAAACGGCCCATGGTTAGTGCAACATTATGCTCCATTAAAAGTCAGAATCTTTTCATCTCTGCAGAAATACTATGATGACTCGACATTTATTGGCTATCGGAGAGAAAAAGATACTGGAGGGAAACAGAGACTGGACAGCAATGGTGTAGAAAGGACAGAACAGACTTTGTTTCTTGAGAAAATGTAGGTCCTTCAGTGTTTGCAGCAAAACACGGCAGATATTCAATACGTCAATGTGGAGAGAGGGAAATCTGATCTACAGACATCTGTTGCAGCATCGAGCCGCAACAGTGATAAAAAAAATGGAACAAGCTGATAAGGAAGGCTTTTCTCCTTTGTTCTCAGCCCTTTTTTGAGTGGATTGTCCATGAAGTTAAAAACATTGTGGAAAACTCTGAGCA
Source organism: Micropoecilia bifurca (assembly GCA_903067075.1). NCBI lineage: Eukaryota > Metazoa > Chordata > Actinopteri > Cyprinodontiformes > Poeciliidae > Micropoecilia > Micropoecilia bifurca. The sequence goes on along the minus strand of CAEGAF010093294.1, from coordinate 1,793 downwards.
TCACATCTTAGTAACTCAACAAAAATAATATTTTCAGTTGGATTCGTTGAGAGGCTGAATAAAGAATTACTGGGCCTAAAGGAATTATTCGTAGGAGTAAATTAACATGACCCTGAATGCACTATTGTCAGAGGCTATGTATTCTGTTAAGACTCCTTACATAAATATCTTTATTTAGTTGTAAAGTATACCAGTGAGACATGCGCATTGTATTATTTTTGCCCTGTTGTGTGACTTCTGTAGTGCCTGCAGCTGTTAGGACAAAGTCCTTCTCTAGTGCCCTTTTAATGCTGGCTGGTCAGTTTCAGAAAACTCAGGTTTGTCATCTGTTTTCTTCTTGAACAGTGGATGTGTTGCGCTGTGTTGGAGCATACTTATTTTTTTTTTATAAATAAGTATGCTCCAAATCGATTTCCCGATAGGGGTGATAAAATTACCATTGACCATTGGTTATGTTCAGGCAGATGCTTGGCAGAGCAGAGACGCTGCCACAGACAGCTCTGCATTTGTCACCTACTGTGCTGCAGGACTGGAAACCTCAAGAACTGATAAACATCATCTATTGGAACAAGGCCGTCTGAATAAGACGGTTTGAATCTAAAACACACACAAAAAAAACATGATAGTTTTTCTGACGTGCCAATATTACACACACTACAATTTATTGAGTTGTTCTGTTGTTTATATCTATAAACATTGAAAAGGGCTTAGGATAAAAAAAATAGATTCAGCATGTTGGGATGGATCATTGATTTTATTGTTTGCACTCATCTCGACATTCTGTCAAATGCAGTGAGAAAACATGGTGGGAGATGGCTGTATCCATGGAAACAGGGCAGAAGATTGGTTAGAGGTTGTAAGGGCTACTGTAGTAGAGCTACAGGGGGGCAGGGGTCCTGGCTACCACACTTTTTAATAGAGGTTCTTCTGCACGTGGGTGGCGATGTACTTGATGGCCAGCATGGTCTCCTCACATGTGGGCTTGATCTGAGACTCGGGCAGCAGGAAGCCATAATAACCAGTGTCGCGCAGCTCAAAGGTGTAGGAATATTTTATTCCCAGGTCATAGGCCCAGTCGTCAGACCCTCCTGCTGCGGGGTCTGAGGGTAAATAAAGAGTGGGAAAGTTACACAGCGCAACATACGCTGATGTAAAGTGATAGTGATTGTTGTCTCTGGAAGGTCCCTCATCTTAGATGACATACAGGCTCTGACCAAGAGATCATGTAGATTGTCTGAGGTGTAAACTGTCAGTCATTTCAAATACTCCATTTCTCTCAAGAGACCAATACATATATTTTGGCTGTATATACTCACAGATAGTGGCAGCTCCTGGTCCGCTGGTGTAACGGGTACCATACAGGCTAGTCAGAGCAGCACTGGCTCCCTCAGCAACCTGGAACTATAGAGAAAGGAATAAAAGGCAAAGGGTGTTTTTTAAAAGATCCGGTCATAAAAGGCAAAAATTAATATCTACAATTGCTAAAAACTGGGAAACCCTGCCCAGTAAATATGCCGGTGTTGAATTAACACCCAAAAGTGTCTACATGTGTCCAAGTCAGCTGGTGTTAAAGTAACACTCTTGAAAGTGTTAAAAGATTGTCACCCATATTTTTGTTAAATTAACATTGGTCTATATACTGAAATGGGTTTAAGAAAAGTTAAACTTTCCATTTCTGTGTGTTGTTTTGAATATTTTCCACTGGATTTGATTGAAATTGACACCTTGTGGGTCAATTATTTACTTTTTTAACACCACATTATGTTTAGTGATCAACACTACACTGGTGTTAC
>CAEGAF010093285.1:0-35451 GCA_903067075.1 Micropoecilia bifurca | reverse complement strand
CAGACAAGACCCAAGGTGTAGGTTGTGCAAGGAGGCCCCTGAGACAGTCCAGCACATAACAGCAGGGTGCAAGATGCGAAGGGAATTTTTTTTTAAAATAAATATATGCTATACACTCGAAATATGTTATCTGCATTATTTTTTAAATGATGAATAAATCACTGTGAAACAGCATTTTATTTTCCTATGCAATTCAGTTATTAACATTCTATGTTGTTGCTTTTATTCAGGCACATACATTGTAGAGAGACTGAATTACCATGGGTAGCAGCAGAAGAAAAGGGGCATACTTACGAAGTTCTTTAACATGCTGAGCATGTCTGTAAGTCCATCCTCGGCTGCTCCAAAAAGAACAATTATGAAAAAACATAAAATAAAGTTACCAAGCAGAAGACAGAGTTCTGCTTATGGAGCCTACATAGACACACTCACACACATACATATGGGGTTCTAGCCTAACTTTTTTTCTTATGTGCACGCCAGCATAGTTTTACAACTATACTTTAAAAAAAACACTGACCATAAGGGCTATATTGAGTTTTAAAATAGTCAATCTAGGAAACATAAAATTTGGAGAAAGGTGACTTTCTGTATTTAAGTATTTAAAGTGCTTCAGTGGTATGAACGCAGATAACAAGTGATGATAATTCAATATTGAATTTTGGTCAAAAAGGTTGATTTTGGTTAAGGTCGATGACTGACGGTAGATCAACCATCCAATTCTAGTCAATTAACTTACTGTATGTTGAAAAGATGTAATTGAATCAATGTTGTTTTAAGGTTGAATTCTAATGAATGGAATGCCAATGATCAATATTGAAACATTGTATGCTGATTGTCACACCTCCTCTCCTCTTGAGCTTGGATGTGAACATTTTATTATTAGGCAGGGGTTAATGACGTTTTAAATTAAGTCTTGTATTAAGCACTGTTGAGGACAGTGGGTTGTGATTCCTTTCGGCACAGTTTATTACTTGTCTGTAAATATTATTACTGACTATCTTAGTCAGTAATAATGTAATGTGTAATAATAATGTAATGTGTAATGTGTTGACACAAAAACATCCACAAGTTACTACAGGGAGTTGAGTGGTCTAGCCCCCATTTTTACTTGAATAAAAATGTTCTAGCCCCACGTCCCCTTTGCTGTTGGCTTGGTTGAATTATGGTCAAAAGGTTGAATTTATGGTTAAAGTTGACAACTGATGGTTGATCAACCATCAAACAACACCCAATTCTAGCCAATTAATTAATGCTGAAAATATGTCATTGAATCAATGTTGTTTTATGGTCAAATTCTAATCATTGAATGCCAACATCTAATCCAGTGTTTTTCAGCCATGGTCCTCAAGGCACACTGCCCTGCAGGTTTTAGGCATATCCTGCTTCTGAACACAGGATTTGTATTGATGGCTTATTAACAGGGTTTTTTTCCTCAATTGTAATCTGAATGGGGTGTGCTGAAGCAGGGGAACATAAAAAACAGTGATCCCCAAAGTTGGCCCTCAAGAGCCGGCTTCTTGCATGTTTTAGTTCTCTCCCTGGTGGTAGTAACAACCTTTTCAGTGTTCTTCTTAGGTCTCCTAATGAGACATCATTGGATCCAGGTGTGTTAAACCAGGGAGAGAACTAAAACATGCAGGAAGCCGGCCCTGAAGAACCGACTTTGGACACCACTGATCTAAAACATGGGCTGCACAGTGGCGCAGTTGGTAGAGTTGTTGCCTTGCAGCAAGAAGGTTCAGGGTTCAATTCCCTGCCCCGGTCTTTCTTCATGGAGTTTGCATGTTCTCCCCATGCATGGTGGGTTTTCTCTGGCTACTCTGGTTTCCTCCCACAGTCCGAAAACATGACTGTCAGGGTTAATTGGTCTCTCCAAATCATTCATTTTATAGCGTTAACACCGACGCTGTAAGTGGTCCGGTATGAAACGGGTGTGATAGGACAACAGTACCACAGCACTTTTAAATTTCAATAATCAGAATACTGAAATTGTTTCTGTTGTTTTAAAAGGTTTATGTCAGTCTACCTTTTCCCCATTGAACAGAACCTGAAAGTGGCAACAAGATCTGATGTATAATTTCAAAATAAGACAATATTAAAATAGTACTTTGTCTCTTTTCCCTCTAAGTTGCGTGCCCTTTGCAGAGAAACTCTCTGTTTCCAATGACTGCTACCACTTCTGGATGCCAGAGGGATACCTCTAGAACAGAACCTGAAATTGATGTGTAATTGATGTGCAATTTCAAAATAAAACACTATTAAAATAGTACTTTGTATCTTTTATCTCAAAGTTGCCATGCCCATTGCTGAGAAATTCTCTGTTTCCAAAGACTGCTACCACGTCAGAGTGAAAGATGGACACGACTAAAAATGAACCTGAAAGTGGCAACTATATTTGCTGTGTAAATTCAAAATAAAAGCCTGTCAAAAAAGTCCTTTTTTATCTTTTTCTCATTAGTTGCCCTGCCTATTGCTGAGAAACTCTCTGTTGTCAAAGACTGCTACAACGTCAGAGGGACAACTCTAGAACAGAATCTGAAAGTGGCAACAAGATCTGATTTGTAATTTCAAAATAAAAGCCTGTCAAACAAGTCCTTTTTATAATTTTCCCCTAAGTTGCAGTGCCCATTGTTGAGAAACTCTCTGTTTCCAAAAACTGCTTCTGGATGGCAGAGGGACAACTCTAGAACAGAACCTGAAAGTGGCAACAAGATCTGATGTGTAATTTAAAAATAAAACACTATTAAAATAGTACTTTGTATCTTTTCTCTCTAAGTTGCCAGTGCCCATTGCTGAGAAAGTCTATGTTTCCAAATTCTGCGACCACGTCACAGTGACAGAGGGACACGTCTAAAAAAGAACCTGAAAGTGGCAACTATATCTGCTGTGTAAATTTAAAATAAAAGCCTGTCAAAAAAGTCCTTATTTATCAATTTCCCCTAAGTTGCCGTGCCCATTGTTGAGAAACTCTCTGTTTCAAAAGACTGCTACCACTTCTGGATGGCAGAGGGACACTTCTAGAACAGAACCTGAAAGTGGCAACTATATCTGATTTGTAAATTCAAAATAAAAGCCTGTCAAAAAAGTAATTTTTTATCTTTTTCACTTAAGTTGCCGTGCCCATATCTGAGAAACAATCTGTTTCCAATGACTGCTATCACTTCTGGATGGAAGAGGGACAACTCTAGAACAGAACCATAAAGTGGCAATTACATCTGATGTGCAATTTCAAAATAAAAGCCTGTCAAAAAGTAAGTTTTTATCTTTTTCCCCTAAGTTGCCCTGCCCATTGCTGAGAAAATCTCTGTTGTCAAGACTGCTACCACTTCAGAGTGACAGAGGGACACCTCTAGAACAGAACCTGAAAGTGGCAACCAGATTTGATCCGTAATTTCAAACTAAAAGCCTGTCAAAAAAGTCATTTTTGTCTTTTTCTCATTAGTTGCCCTGCCCATTGCTGAGAAACTCTCTGTTGTCTAGACTGCTACCACTTCAGAGTGACAGAGGGACACGTCTAAAAACAACCTGAAAGTGGCAACTATATCTGCTCTGTAAATTCAAAATAAAAGCCTGTCAAAAAAGCCCTTATTTATCATTTTCCCCTAAGTTGCCGTGCCCATTGTTGAGAAACTTCCTATTTCAAAAGACTGCTACCACTTCTGGATAGAAGAGGGACACCTCTAGAACAGAACCTGAAAGTGGCAACTAGATTTGATTTGTAATTTCAAAATAAAAGCCTGTCAAAAAAGTCATTTTTTATCTTTTTCACTTAAGTTGCCGTGCCCATTGCTGAGAAACAATCTGTATCCAATGACTGCTATCACTTTTGGATGGAAGAGGGACAACTCTAGAACAGAACCATAAAGTGGCAATTACATCTTATGTGCAATTTTAAAATAAAAGCCTGTCAAATAGTCATTTTTATCTTTTTCTCATTAGTTGCCGTTCCCATTGTTGAGAAAGTCTCTGTTTCCAAATACTGTTACCACGTCACAGTGACAAAGGGACACGTCTAAAAAATAACCTGAAAGTGGCAACTAGATCTGCTGTGTAAATTCAAAATAAAAGCCTGTCAAAAAAGTCCTTGTTTATCATTTTCACCTAAGTTGCCGTGCCCATTGTTGAGAAACTCCCTGTTTCAAAAGACTGCTACCACTTCTGGATGGAAGAGGGACACCTGTAAAACAGAACCTGAAAGTGGCAACTAGATCAGATTTGCAATTTCAAAATAAGAGCCTGTCAAATGTCATTTATTTTTAACATTTTCCCCTAAGTTGCTGTGCCCATTGCTTAGAAAGTTTCTGTTTCCAAATACTGCTACCACGTCACAGTGACAGAGGGACACGTTTAAAAAAGAACCTGAAAGTGGCAACTCTATCTGCTGTGTAAATNNNNTGATTTGTAATTTCAAAATAAAAGCCTGTCAAAAAGTCATTTTTATCTTTTTCTCATTAGTTGCCCTGCCCATTGCTGAGAAACTCTCTGTTGTCAAAGACTGCTACAACGTCAGAGTGACAGAGGGACAAATCTAGAACAGAATCTTAAAGTGGCAACTAGATCTGATGTGTAGTTTCAAAATAAAAGCCTGTCAAAAAGTCATTTTTTAATCTTTTGCACGTAAGTTGCCGTGCCCATTGCTGAGAAACTCTCTGTTTCCAAAGACTGCTACCACCTCTAGATGGCAGAGGGACACCTCTAGAACAGAACCTGAGAGTGGCAACTAGATCTGATTTGCAATTTAAAAATAATAGCCTGTCAAAAAGTCATTTTTTATGATTTTCCCCTAAGTTGCCATGCCCATTGTTGAGAAACTCTCTGTTGTCAAAGACTGCTACTACGTCAGAGTGACAGAGGGACAACTCTAGAACAGAATCTGAAAGTGGCAACTAGATCTGATGTGTAATTTCAAAATAAAAACCTGTCAAAAAAGTAATTTTATATCTTTTTCACTTAAGTTGCTGTGCCCATTGCTGAGAAACTCTCTGTTTCCAATGACTGCTACCACTTCTGGATGCCAGAGGGAAACCTCTAGACCAGAACCTGAAAGTGGCAACTAGATCTGATTTACAATTTCAAAATAAAAGCCTGCCAAAGTCATTTTTTATCATTTTCCCCTGAGTTGCCATGTCAATTGCCTAGAAACTCTCAGTTTCCAAAGACTACTACCACTTCTGGGTGACAGAGGGGCACCTCTAGAACAGAACCTGAAAAACAAGTGACAAAAACTAATCCCTTGTGTTTGCAAAACGTGGGGATATTTATAACAGTTGTCAAACTGCGGCTCCTACAGCATATTTAAAATAAAGCAATTGACCAATATAAATAGAAATTCGCCAATTCTTGTATCTTGACAGAATGAACAGAAACTAAACTGTTTACAGATCTGTATCATGGAGAATTTATCAATCATTAGTTTTCTAATCTTTAAGTCATATTTAATAGATATACCTAATAACACACTACTACTAACAAACTACTAATATTTTTGTAACAGATTTCTCCTTATCCTTTATTTGGGATAAAATGGTTTTCTGGACACAATGAATCACATAGCGAACATTAGGCGCTGTCCAGTCTAGTAATGCATATCAATTAGCAAGAGTATGAAAGACGTAAAAATAATTAACTATACTACATTAAGAAATTGTATTTAAGCCTCGGGGATACATGAAGCTTATTTTGAAACAATGCAAGTTAAAATTCGTGTATATATATATATATATATATAAATTCCCTTCTCACCCTCCGCGGGTGGTCTTTTTTCATCCTCTGAGCTCGGGTCCTGGGAGCTTGAGGGTTCTGCGCAGTATCTTGGCTGTGCCTAGTACTGCACATTTCTGGACTGAGATGTCTGATGTTGTTCCTGGGATCTGTTTTAGCCACTGCTCCAGTTTGGGGGTGACTGCCCCGAGGGCCCCGATGACTACAGGCACCACTGTATATATATATATATATATATATATGAAGTTCTTTTTATAAATTTCCACATTGGTTGGAGTTTTTATGAATAACTGCTTTTAGTGATATGAAACTTAGTTTTTGGCTAAAAGTCCAAAGCGCAAGTGTATTTGTTTTTCCAGATATCTGGCTAAGTCTGGACAGGGTCTGAGATAATATGTGTGAATCTATATTCCAAATGTGTAGAGTTCCTATTTAACTGGTGATATGCTATATGTCTTTATCTCTACATTAACTGTTAGCATAGTGGCCTGGTAGGTCAAGATCGTAAACAGTACAAGTAATACTGGTACCACCTGGTGGTACTTCAAATCCTTCTACAAATAACTGAGGAGTGTGAAAATGAACTTAGAATATGCACAATTATTCACAGCAGAATTGTCACATATAACAATCACCGATATGTTAAAATGTGAAACATTTCAAAGTACTTTTGCAAGGCACTGTATAAAGTTAACAATTGCTAGAAAAGCATGGATTGCAATTACAGCGGACAGTTGGTGTTTGTAGAAGTTATTGATGACAACCGCCCACAAACAATTGGAATCTGCAAATGTCTGAGATGCCTTCTAAACATGCTTATAATTGCTTATTTTAATGGTTTAAACACTAACTCTACCTTAACCTGCATTGATACACACAGTGGAAAGTGTCTCAGCACAACCGCCGTAGTGGGAACATTTTGACCATGTTTTGCATATTTGCATGTCTTTGTAGATAAGCTGTTTACAGAGGGCCAACTTTGAACTGGGTTTGATCTTGACCCCAGTTGTGAGGTCCCAGCACTGAGCTGTGGGTTGAAGTCTCAGAGATTTTACTCGATTCATCATTCTTGTGCTTTCCCTTGCCAAAAATGCTCATCACAGACACACATGTAAATAGGCACACTTCTTCCCTCTTGTTCTGATTCTCTCATTATTTCTGTGAGATAGCCCATTAGAGATCAGCAGTCTTAGAAATCTCACACACTGATTAGGGCTGCCGTACAAGGCAAGAGGTTGGAAATCAGGTCTGTCAACTGTGACTTACCGACAGCAGACATTTCGGGAACAGACGCGCGGTACGGGCCTTCGATGAACTGCGGCGGATTGTCGTTTATGTCCTGGACTTTGATGATGAACTCGGACGGTGGCTCCAAAGGCTCGTCGGTGTCGGCATTAACGACCTGGGCTGTTAGCGTGTACTCCGCTTTCTCCTCGCGGTCCAGCCTCTTCATGGCGTGGATGTCACCTGTTAACTCGTTGATGGCGAAAATGGTGCCTGCCCCCTCACCTGCCAGGACATATTTGATGTTCTTGTTTCCCACATCCAAGTCTGTGTGTAGCTGCAATCAAAAGGACAGATAAGAGGTCATGTCATGAAGACGATTGGAGAAATAAATCAGGTTCACCTTTCAGTATGTGCCAGAAATACAACGGTTTTCATGTGTTTGACTTGGAAATCTGCATCAAAACTTGAAAAAGAATGTTCACACATGCTCTCCATCTGATCCTGAGTCAGCTTGACTTTATTTTATTTTTTATTTTTTGCAAAGAAGAGCCAACAAAAGCTGGTAGACTTACTGTATGTCCCAAAAGACTTACAGATGTAATTTCAACAGAAGGTGTTATTCAAGCAGGGGGGCTAAAAACAAACACACATATCTCCAATTTTTCTTTATAATTCAGTTTTTTTTTTTCAAATCTATCCTTTACTTTTCACTTCAGTATTATTTACCCTTTGTGGTCATCTTTGAAATAAAACCCACTATTGGGCTCATATTGAAGTTCGTAACAGGGAAAATAAAGTGGGAATGTAGTCATTAGAGGAGTACGGGCGTCTTTCAAGTTTTGTGCATATCCAGGTAAAGTTTCCAACATGACTGTAATATGTTGTTGTTTCTGCTGCGCTTCGCTGAAAGAAGTGTTGCCCAGATACTAAACGTGGCCCAACATTGCCTACGCTTAGCTAAATGAGGCCCGCTGGGGACAATAAGTTTATAAGTAGCGCAGGAAATGGACCGTAGCCTACATAGTTCCTCGTTATACATCAACAATGCATCATACAAGAATGCAATACCAGGTAGAATGCTCCCTGAAGTCTAACATTCACAGAACAGAGAGGCCCGGTTGTGGCCTGGTTATACAGTATGACGGGGCAAGAATCAGAGGTCCAGGAAAAAAATTGAAGAGGAATCATTCCTTGTTCCTTTGCTCAAATAAACAGTCTGAAAGTCAGTGGACGGTGCTCCTCATTATTTTTGTGATTACGGTTTCATTAGTTCACTAAAGCTGCATTACATGCTAAGCTGAGTGGTTAGATCCCACTCGCTGCACAGCCTGGTATAACTAATGAGGCTGACAGAGCTGTGTAAGACGAGGAGGAGAAAGCCTGAGCTGGGCTGGGTTAAAAAAGTCAAAGCTACAGGAGAAAAAAGAAAAAGAAAAGAGAAACGGGGAAATGGAAGGAAACATGAGAAGAAAGCAGATCACAAAAGCAAAGAAGTTTGATTTTATTCAACTAAATACATATAGCTCTTGCTCTACTACAAGCCTCCTTTCATATAAACCCCCTGATCCGTGATGTGAGTGATTTTTAGAGAGCGGGGAAAAGACAGAGCTGGGTGATCCTGGGGTTCGGCTGCCAGCTCTCACCTTTCAGACGGTGTTTCGTTAACGTACGTGCCTCTCGAAAGACGTGAACGCGCAACGAGCTCATGGGCATGAATCAAAACTTCCCAATTCAGCAGCTTTAATTTCATCTCCCTGCCAGTGTTTCGGCGGGGGATTCCTGTGGGAGCGTAGCCGGGGTGCAGAGTAGCGAGGCGGGGATCCGTCGGCGAAAACCCCGACCCCTGGAGCCCTTGACGTTCACGCCAGCCAGCTTTTATGCCTTTGCCGTCTCCGAGGTGTTGTTTGAAGACACTGACGAAGCACATTCGCTTAAATTGTCACACCTTGCACTTTTGTTTTCCTAATTGTGCCATCATTTCACATGAATGATGTAGCTCATTAACACAAATGCCTTACAACATCCTGCATACTGAGAAACTCCAAATGAGCTCAAATTAATGATGGTCTGTCATCTTTTTCCCCCCATGTTTTTATTCTGTGTGGCTCCTTGTGGCTCCTCTCATACATGCAAGTTGACCTCTGCTGTATCGCAAAGCTAAAATCTATCAGCGAATCAGAATGCTTCAAAGCCACCACAACGTCCTGCTAGGAATTAAACATGGCACATCGCTTGTGTGGACAGACATACGGGTTGAACTGCTTCTAAATGGAGTATTAGAATATAAGGTTAATAAAACACGAGATGATGTCGATTGGGACTTATGTCAAAGAAAGTATGTGGATATATTGGCACATTATTTGTAGCCAATATATACATGGGACCCTACATCTCCATTTTGCCATGAACTCTTGCAAACATAAATACAGAGTTATGTCAAGTGTCGCCACTTGACACTTTTTGAGTAGATGAAAGGTTAAAACGCATAAAAAAGTATTTTGTTTCCCAAACTAAATACATTTAGTCGTATCGCAGCTGAGGAAATTTGACCTGCTGTTCTTTGCAGAATGGTTTTGATTCATCCACACTGAAGGGCATGTAGATTGAATTTGGTGAGGGCAAGGGGGTGAGGGCTCTCCATAACCTTCATTTGGTTTTGGTGAGCCATTCAAAGAAAGAGTTTCTAGTTTACCTCAGATCCTCAGACCAAGTGTGGTTCAGATGAAGCTCATAAACTGAAGGCCATAAATTCTCCTCCAAGATTCAACAGTAGAGAGAAGAGTTTATGGTTCCATCAACTGCAGTAAATTGTCCAGCGAAAGTACGATTTTTGTTTATCGACAACTTTAACCAAATGTCTCTCTTCTTAGACGAGAAATATAATTTACCTTATTTTCCTAAAATTCTTGGATGACACTGTCACACATATTGTTTCCAGGAAGTTATTTATTCTTCTCCTCTATATTACTCTGAGTTTAAATTGCTTGTATGGTGACCTGGAGTATCCACTGCACACAAGAAAGCACTGTTGCCAAGCAAAGTAACTACTGGCTGTCCTACAAGTTGCTAGATGATGTCATTGCCTAATTTGCATATGTGACTGTGTGCAATCCAGGCATCGCAAGAAAAGAATATCATCTTTTGCAAAAGACTAAAATTATTGAGTACTCAAAATAGGTTTATATATAATCAAACTTTATAAAATAAATTATCTAGTAATGTCCAATAACAGAAGAAAGTTGTAAATCACTTTAGAAATAAGTCTCTAAAAGGTTCTTAAAAGTCACTATATGTTCCGACAAATTTGCTAAGTTGACAACAGTGCAAGAAATAACCTGATGTGTAGGAAACGATAAATTCTACCCATGTTGCCTTAGGGGCTCCATAGTAGTCAGACCTGGGTGTAGCTAGAATAACAAAAATTTTATAAATTTCAAAGTCATGAGTCAATGTGGTGGGTGAAATTTAACAAACTGTAGAACCAGGTTGGTTTGGATACATTTTTCATCGTATGAAAACATTTTTCATTCACTCAGGTTATCTTTATCCAATATTAAATACTTCTTCAATCCACTACATATGTGGCAAAGCTTAATAATGGGAAGGAAGCAATTCTGAACCACTATGGGTTAAAAAATTTTGTCCACTCGCAAAAAATAATAATAACAAATAAGGAGAGAAGTTGTCGATAACAAAAAGCCGTTGGTCTACATCTTTAAATTCCTCATTGATGAGTCCCAACGGTGCTGAGAGTGGTGGATAGTTTCCACATTTACAGTTTCATGAAAAAGCCCAATCTGCTGATTGCTGCTCCCAGAAGAGCTGATATGCAAACCTTTAATTGATAAGGTTTGTTGTTTTCAAAGTCATGTCCAAAGTACTGAGTTTAATGCCTCTGTTTGTTTTGGCATTTCGACCACAGTAATGTGTTTATTAAGCATTTTTGCTGAAGGGTGAATCACATTTTGACCTCTCAAGTTTGAAAAATCGTTCTTATCTTGAGTGTAAAATGTGTTAGAGATCTCTAAATCTCTAAGTATTTACACACACAGTGAGCCTGCAGCCAAGAAAATGATTCAGATTGGTTAATACCTATGGTAGAATCTTGATGGTTTCTAGTTAACTTTTCAGACCCTTTAAAATATTAATTTCCACAAAAATGCCCAAGGTCAAAAAGTAATATGGCACATCCAATTTACCTCTTAAGTCAGAAATTAAATCACCAAATCTAACTTTACTGTGTTCCAGCTGGAGGACTGGCAGGATTTACTGAGGTCAACTCATATCAGCTGTTGCAGTCACTAACAGTTTGGGCATGTAAACATTGCAAGATAATATTTGCAGATATTTTTATGGTATACAAATTTGACTAAGAAAAACAAAACAAAAAAACCCTGTTCCTTTGTCCAGCTATAACAAATCATTAAGGAGTTACAGTGGAAGTTGAAGCATTTCAACTTAATCATTTTGCAGAAATCATTCTTCACTGACATTTTTTTTTGTCAAAAAAGCAAAATGTTGATCATGATTGAATTGCAGAAGTAAACTTTTTTATACACAGTGTAAATGTGTTGGTAACTTAAATTACTTAAGTAGTTAGATAATCCAAAATAGTTCTTCCTATTTTTTCTCACTAATGAAAATTGAAGTTGAACAGCAAAGTCAGTCAAGATATTCCTGCTTTCAATTGCTGTGATTCCAACCAATCGCTATGCGAATTTTAAGCAAACTTTGGAAATAGTGCAAATTAGGTGTGTTTTCATTGGTTTGGGGTGAATCAACCAGGCTACACAAAGTGTAATTTCTTCAGAAGTACAGGTTGCAAACTAGCATGGAGCACACATTTTGGAAAAATGGAGGAAGCCTGCCTTTCTGAACTGGAGGTTTGGGATTAGATATTTTCCAAGCCTTCCACTATTTACCAGTACATTACCCATATCCCAGCTTGAAGTGCTTCTTGCAGGTCACTCAAGTCTACAGTTCTCCGCTGGCGGAGGTTGAACTTTTTAATTTCTCTGAGTTTCATATGTCTGATAAGACACAAACCTACCAATGAACGGTACGGTTCACTACATCAGAACCTATTCGGCAAACGTGTTTCTATCCCTGTGCTTCTGCATTCCCTCGGTCTCTGAAAGGTCAAAAACCACCTAAGTGTAACAACTTTTGTAAAACTGAGGAAGTTATTTAGAATTTTTCCCATTTCCATCAACATTTTCTAACACAGTACTTCAAAATGCGCATAGAGACATTGATGGAAACACGTCTTGTGAGTCCATTACACGAGTTTCAGCTTCCTTTGTTCCACTGTTACTGGTTCCTGCTGTGCCAGGTTTATCTTACAGACTATCAGACTCTCCTCTTGGGTTAAATGTGTGAGTTGAGGAAACTAAGAAAAAAAATGTCTCTTGTTGTCAGAAAGCAAATATACACCGCTATGCTGGGCGAAGAGATGTGACATCTCTCCAACCAAAACACTCTTTTGAGAAGTGGGGGCAATTTCAAAGGCTGTTATTTTCATCCTCATTGTGACTCAGCTTACAACGGCGCATAGATGTCTCAGTGGCTTAGTGCCCACATTATAGCCGGCGACTAACAAAAAAACACAAAGGCCGGATGAATCTTCTCCATTACAAAGGGGCATGTCGTGTTCTTCCTTTTGGAAATGAAAAGTCACACTTTCAGTCATCGTTTTGTCAGAAGCTGTGACTCGATCGCCGCTTTCTCTGAAAGTTGAGGCGAGGTTGCTGTAACTAGCCGCAGCTCTCAACGCTCCTCTGCAGGACTGCAGTCGCCCACTTCTTAGACAGCCTTCACACTGGAGTGCCCAAATGGTCATCAAAGAGTACAATTACAGATAGATGGGGGAAAAAGAAGAAGAAGACCGTCACGGGTCCTGGTCATTAGGCAAGTTGCCTGGGCAACTCCAACACCACCAACAACCGGTGACATTCACTGTGGAATGCAGGAAGCAAGCAGACAGTAGGTGACACCAGAATGAAGTTGTAATATGCCATGCAGACTTTTGAACACGGGGTAAACAAAGCTAATGCACCCACTGGCATGCTGTTATTGATTTGGTATTTGGCAAGTAGCATTATCAATAGAGATGCTAGCAGTCGACGTTCGGTAAAGGCAAACCAGACTTTAAATAGGAGCTGAGACGTAACACCTCCGTCTTCCAGGGGGTTTCGTTCGCTTTGTAAACCGGGAATTCATTATTCCGTGAGAGAAAATGTAATTCATCACATGGCATCAGTGAGTAAGGCGGGTGTGTTCAGGCTGGAAAGGTTTTATTGACTCCTTCGCCGACCGCAGCCTCTGCTGTTGAAAAGACAGACATCCATACATTCTAAGACTGCAGCTCTGACTGATGAAGTAAGCCTTTGATGAATGAAGACGAGTTTTTTTCTTCACTCCCTAGCAGTGCTCTCCGCCATCGCATACAAACACGTGTGCACACCTCCCGACTGCAGCTCCCAATCAGGCGGGGGCTCGGATCGGGACTGCTTATCCTGCCAGGCGGAGGAGGAAATATGTCAGCCCTGAGCTGAAGATGAGCCTTTACAGCAATCACTTGAACAATCACCGTCCTAATGAGATAGATTCAACAGATTCCACTCCCACATACCCAAACCCACTCCCCGTCATGGGGCTGGATTCCTCCCTGTGATGCTCCCGCTGGAAGAAATAATGATTTTGCTCCCTGTCAGGCCAAATGCTAGTTAGGACATGTGCTCCTCCTATGTACGTACCAGCAGGGCTGAAGATGGAGAGGCTGACTGAAAGTGAAGAGCAAGAGGGAGGAGATGCTGTCACTGTGATGAAGAACAGACTGCACACAGCGCGTCAGGCCGCCGTCTCCAACCTCTACCTCGGTTAGTATTTAGAGGGGGTCGGAGATTGCCTCTGTTGCCACATTGATTTGGGCACGGCGTTTAGAAGTGACGGAGGAAACTAGACTTGAGTGAGAGTACCGATGAGGAAATCACTGCCTTTAGGACTAGAATTTTAATTTACACAAGAAATATCCAAACAAATCTGGTATTACGTGAAGAAAGTGATTAACGCCTAATCTTACTAACTTGTTGTTCCACCATTAGCAAGGGATGCTTTTAAAGGGGCAGTATTATGTAAAATGAGCTATTTTGAGCATTCAATCATCAAAGACATACCTGGAGATTGAGATGTTTGAGAAATACTTTAATCTTTAATACTTCTCTATGCAACGCTGGTGAAAACTGTATTAAAGGGTAAATAGAGAAGAAAGGTTGTGATGACTTCCTGAAGGTGGCGCTTTAGAAAGAGCAGAAGTTTTTAAAGAGACAGAGGCCCAATTTCAAGGCGTTAAATTAGGAAGTCAAATTTCCTTTAAGTCACATGCCACTATGTGCCTGGAAAATACATAATACTGCCCATTTAACCTTCAGGTTTTTCATATCACTAGTTTGTATTACCATTTATTCGTCACGCAAATTTAGAGCAAACATTTAAAGAAAAAGGAAAATGCTGTCGAGTCATGAGAATTCTTTTTCAAGTTTTTTTTTGTTTCACACATGGTTAATACTTAATATCAAGTATTAGTTTGTATAACATATCAACTCCTGACACATGTACTTTTATAGTCTATGCTTCTCTTTAAAAATGTGGCCTTGTAAGTAATCTGGCAAGAATCGCATTACAGCTAATAGTGGAGAAGTCAAACACAGCCTAGCAGAGGTGATTATTTAATCATCAGTTGGTGTCTAAAAAGCTTCTATGTGCACACTTTTAAACTAATAGAGTTGATTCTGTTACAGCATCCATTCTTCTTTGGCCTGCCACATCTTGGGTTGGCGAGATCTCCCTTCTCTACATTGTAAACATGTTCTAAATCATTCAGATTACAAGGATATCTCAAGTCCATACATGTTCAGGTCACTGCATGGATTTTGGGATCGATTTGATCTCAGTTCTAGTTAAAACATAACAAAATAAAGCAACTTCCATTAGGCCATACATTAATCTCCTACAAGATTCTGGGAAACGTTTTCTCTTTCATATAAAAGCACAACCAGTTTGACCAAAAGTTTCCTAGCGTTGCTCACTCTCAGAACAGTTTTTGCGTGAATGGTCATCTTTTGGAAAAACGTAACGTTTAAGTCAAGTGAAGTTTATTTTTAAGGTACATGTCAGCTGCCAGGCCGTTCAAAGTGCATCATGTTAGAAAACATCATACAGTCACCAATAGTGAAACAAGCAATAAATATTACATTTTGTCAAATGTCATAAGCCATCAAGAAAATCTCCATCAAATATATCTATCAATGTTCCAGTTATTATGAATCAAAGGAAACTCTAATCAGGGGGGATTTATCCTTGATTTAAAGGAACTCAGTGTTTCAGCATTGTTGCAGTTTTCTGGACGTTTGTTCCAGATTTGTGGTGCATAGAAGCTGAATGCCAGTTCTAGTTAGTGCAACTGTTCTATATTTTCTCCTTATCTTGTACCTCGCTTTGCAACAAAACAGGAAGAAAGACTATTTCAGTGTCTAAACATGGCATGATTGTGATTGCAGGACAAGTGTCATGTGTAGAGACTTTGATCAAAAACAGAAATAATACCATGATCTACATCACAGAGAGGAAACAGCAGCTAAAATAACCTTGTTAAAACCAAGGTGTCCTGAACAGAAAACCATCTCTGAACATGTCAAACCTTGAAGCAGAGCAGCAGACGACCACATGGTCCGACATAAAATCTGCAGAACTTTGTATTTCTGATAGCTCCAGAATTTTGTCTAAGCGGCATGAAAACGTGAATCCAGCCTATCAATAGTTCAGACATTAGTGGTGTAATGTGTGAGGACACATCACACACTTTAGGCCCTTTAGCACCACATGATCATCACTAACAATTAGGCTATGCTACAAATAACGGTGAACATCATGCCTCTCTACAAACTACAGCTTTACCTTCCTTACTTGTGGAACCAGGCGCCTGCCTGTTTTATTAACAAACAATTAGAGATGAGGCTTTAACACATTAATTTTGATTAATTAATTATTAAGATTTCAATGGAATTAATTGTTTTTTCTTTTGTTTGTTTGATTTATTCAAAAACTTAAAGCGACTTCTACAACAACAGCGACGGACGATAAAGTCATTTTCCAATGGGATGCTGAAAAAGACTAAGGTTGTGGTCAAGTTGTGCTAAAAGGAGTTAGCTGCTCAGTGAAACCTTTAAATTAGCACCTCAATCCTAAACATGCGGCAGTGGCACAGATGTCACAACGCTAATGTTAGCGTCTGCAGTCCACATTTCTCTTTATTATTCCAGGAATGATGAAGAGTTCCTGAAACGTTTCAAAGCTGAATTGGTATAATAACACTTTGCACCCGAATCCAATGGTTATGTCACATGGATAACAGAATAAGCAAATATATTTGTATTTGAGCTCATATGTCTATTTAGTCAGCAAATTAGCAGTAAATGTTGCTTATTTTGTCAATATAGGGTTTTTGATTAATTGCAATTGATTACAGGCTCAGCAATTAACTCTCAACTTAAATGCTTGCGCTATAAATCACTTTTTTCTGTATAACTGAACAGAGGCAGAAGGGAAAAGTGCTTAAGTACAGTTACCTCTGAGCATCTGCTTTACGATGTGTTGGCTCTAAACGTCATATTCAGTGCAGCACCGACACAAAAAAATGAAGACGTCTCATTAAGCTATGGTTATATAACACTTAAGACTTCATATAAGGGGAAATGACATATTATCCATTAAATATGGACCGGATGCATGTTGTTATGTAAAGTGTATGGGAACCCGGGGGCCATGCACAGTTTCAGGCTGGTTTGCACAGCACCTTTTTGTTGCAGCCAGATGTTGACTTTTCATATTCAGCTCAGCCGGTCGTTATGTGCCCTACTTTTTCCCCTCAGTTGGTCAGCGTAATCCAGCTCCACAGAACAAATCCAAAAAAAAAAAAAAGTTCATTGGAGACAGCTTCACACTGCAGCGAGGAAATCAACAGCGGGTAATTCATTGCCAAAACGGATAAAATTAGAGCTTCTGTGCCGCCTTCGGCAACCGCAGCCCAAATAGTTACTCCGGATAGATTCTGCTCAAACACGTCTGGAAATTAATTGTACTTCCTCCCATTTGTTGGATTTTGACTCTTCTAATTACACATACATGAATAATCTGTAATTCTAAATATTGCAATAACATTTTGAATGTACGGAACAGATGGCGCGATGCATGATATATGATACGCTTAGCTATTCTTGGGAACATTTTCCCTCCAGTATGTCTCGTGGCACACAGCGGTTTATCAAATTCAACACAAAAGTTCCCTTTGGTTGTGATGAAACCGCTGCAGATTTTACCGGAGGAAGCTACACAGTAGTAGTGACTGAAATGAAAAATAAGTATGATACACAGAAGTAAAAGTTTTTTAAAAAGAAGCGTCTTTTAGAATTAAATACACTGAAATCTTCTCGCCTCTTCCACTCTTGCCAACACAAACGAGGTCAACTTTAAAGGTGTCAAGTAAACTGATTTTCCTCGACGACTGCCGGAGTTGTTCGCTGAGAAAACGCAGCGATTTTCATGACTCACGCAGATTGAAGCAGATTTAAAATGCCGGGTTATCTGCTGTCCTTTCGCCACAGGGCCACAGAGGGATAGAATCAGCAGAGATTTGCAAGCATCTTTTGCAGGAGGGCGATAATCGATACGGCTTCTGTGTGGGGTCAGTCACAGTATTAATAGAGGGCAGAAAAGAGGAACGGGTTCCTTGCATGTTTTCCTGTTCGTTTATTACCAGAGCAGACACTCGTGCTTTATTGAGACAATGAGAGAGAGATGGTGGCGCGACCCCGCCACAAGCAAGGGTGGTGGTCCGTAATTGAAGCCAGGGCAACTCAGAAAAGGTACAGTAATTACAATCAGCACTGATACCATCTCCACAGTCATGCTCAAATACCTTGTAGACTTTTTTTTTTGAGTAAATCAGTGGAACTCTTTTTTTTTTTTTTAAGCACTGCTTACATCCTCTATTTATTTCTCTCTTGGACGCCTATGAATTAATGAGACAAACCAAAAAAATAAAAACGGCTGGATCTGTGTGCAATCTGTGCCAAGGTCGATCCAAGCTAATGTGTTCCGCGTCCATCCCTGCACTCTGAGCAATTGCGCGCTCGTGGCATTCATTGCCGCCGGCCCTTTATTGCTTCTGGAGAATAAGTCAAAGTCAAAGCAGCTACCTTCTGTGTACGAGGGCAACGCAATTAGATTTAGCCACCCATGAAAAGCGTTTTGCTTGTAAGTTTGGAAAAAAAAAAGATGCAAGGATGCATTTTAACCGTCAGACAACATGGACTTACAGTGGAACCGTGGGTAGGGAGACGGGCCCTGGGGCCGCTGTCGATTCACAATGCTGTGTTTGGTGTCAAGCTCTGGCCTTTCACCTTAATCAGGCTCATGAGGCCTATCATTACGTGAGGCTGATGTACTGATGATGGGTAGCATTAAACCTCTTTAACCTGGTTTAAACCCCATAACCCATAAAGTGTACATTTTAGATTTGACACATTATTTAAATTGATTTTAATGCATCAAAAACTTTAACGCAATTAATAATTTATTTTTGTCCTACGTCCAAAACTCCTGAGTCCAGAACTTTTGTATTTGAGTGTTTCTGGTACACCCATAAATCTGACATATATATATATTTTTTTTTTAATTTATTTATTTTTTTAACAGAGGACTGTTTCCAGAAATGCTTTAATTTTCCATGAAAACACAAAGAAAAGAGCTGTTTGTACTCTATTTTTACTCCCCCAGACCTCTAAGTGGCGTCAAACATAGAATTACACAACACAAGAAAGCAAGAACACCAAATATCAAAGCGTGAGTAGTGACTTTGTGTTAAGTGATGTCGAGCTCCTTTCACTTGAGGTTATGAAACTTAAACTACAAGATGAACATGTACTCAACCATTGTCGAGCTAATATTCAATCTGGAACCTGTTAAAAAAATATGTGATAGGGTCCACAAAATTGTTGTTTCTGTGTGAACAAACTGTTTATGGCCTTCTTGCAGTCTCATGAAAAAAAACCCCAAAAAACAAGAACCTTCTCTTCTGGTCTGGACATTGGTCTGACAGATGACTCTTAAGTGAACGAGAAAAGTCGAGTCGAGTCCTGATGAATCTTCAGTCGATTATGCTTCATCCATCCATGCAGAGGTGGGAGTTCTTTTAAATAGACTAACCATGTGGTTAATCATAAAGAGAGAACAGGACGAAGCCATTATGCAAAAGAATAAAGATGGGCTCTGAAAGCAACAAGTGTTCCACTGACTATAAAAAGACAGAGAGAGAGAGAGAGAAAGAGAAAGAGATGGATTACTAGATTTTTATACAAGGATGTCAGAAAAAAACATCTCAAAGAGAAGCTGAATCTGTCTACGTCTCAATGATGTTGGAGACGCATTGATGAGCGACGAATTTGGAAAACGAAAACATCCTTCAGAATGGGATCAACAACAAGCCTTCCTGTGTTCCTGTATTCAGCTGTGCTCTTTGTAAGAAACAAAATAAGGCTTTTAGAAAAACACTGATAAACTAAAATATTGCTTACCAACACAGACACAGAAAGCTTTCAATGTAAAAACAGGCCAATGAAGGAAACCTCTTCAGAAGCAGAAGAGACAAATCCTCTACAAGAACCAAACTTCCTGTTGCTACTCTTGGCTACATTGTGACGCGGGTATGGAAATCCAGTTCACATCCACTCAGTCTGTTCCTATTGTTCGGCAGGAGCACAATCAGGTCGTTCATTTGTGTTTGGCCTCTTAACACCAGAAAACGAGTCCACTTCACAGCGGCGCCACGTGGTGCTGCGAAGAGTTCAGCAGCCCGACAAGAAAAGGCGGTAATTTCAGCAAAACAAATAGCAGGAAAAAAAGAAAAGAAAAGAAGGCCCTGTGAGGAACAAAGAGACTCGAGTTGGGAGCGCGCGCAAATGAGCTCAGCTACTGGGGCTGCTGGTCCCACGCTGCGTCCTAAAACTGTTAGCGTTAACCTCACCTACTGTCTTTACCCTACCTGTGGGCCACGGCGCTCATCTGTACACACAGCATGATGGAACCCAGGTGGGGTGTGGAGGGAGGGAGGGAGTGGGGCGCTACGCAAAACAAGCTTAATCAACGAGCACAACAGTTTTCTCTTTCTTTCTGTGCGGCTGACCTAATCAAATCAAGGAATGAGATTGATTTCACGAGCTGCAGATGGATCCCGTAGCAAGTCTAATTCAATGTGCCGCCTCTCTGCTATGATGCGTGTTTTCTCGGCCCAGATGGCGCTGCTCGGGTTTGTGATTCACGTTTTAGTGTTTTATTCCTCCCCCTTCCTCTCGCGCTCTCCTCTTTCACAAGCTTTGGATTTGTTTCCCGCCTTTCTTCGCTCACGGTTTAGCCACAAAGTAAACGAGCGTTGACGTGGATGAGTGTCACAAACTCATCTGTCAAGCAGCTGATCCTGTGATCTTGATAAATGTAGCAAGCAACACACGCTCACTGGTGAGTTTTGTGGCGTACGTGGCAAAGAGGGAAAGCTAACTGAATCAGTAAATGAACAAGTTACCAGTCTCAATGAAACCCAAAATTGTTCAAACGCTGAGAAGATTTAGCTGTCAATTCTCCAAGGTTAGTGTTTTGCAAGAATAAATTGGTGAAAGCTCAATGTATTAGTGCGTTCACAAATTTCATAAAGGTTTCATAAATCACAAATTATGTTCCACATATTCTGCCTTTAGTGTGAAGTAACTCTTCATTTTTGAAGAGGCTAAATATTCAAGTTTTTAAACCAGAGCAAATTGAAGATGTTCAAGGGCGCAAAAAGTTAGGCAGTTACTTGTCGAATCGGAAGGCAAGTGGCTTGTGTCACCCAAGTATAAATTTATAAAGTACGTTTTTATTTGGAGTCACGTTCAGTTGCAGTAAACTGTCAAAATTCACCAAATGTATGTCACTAACAGATATTGTATGCCAACCATTTCTGTTGATAAATGCTAAAGAAAGTACGAGTTGTGTGTGACAAACCAAAGGATGCTAGTTGTTATCCTATTCATAGGTAGATATAGCTAATCTAATACTAACTAGCCTGTCCATGCTAATAGTCAGCAGAGGAGGTAGATGGTGGGTGACCAGCGTACCAGTCTCTCCAAAGTTAACACAAATGAGTTATCACTTTCTGAATTGCCTTCTCCGGCTGCGCAATTAGCGATGCTGTCCTATCAGCAATCTGATCAGTAGCCAGCTTCAGAATGGACTGAAACTGCAACCAGGTCGTCGTGGGAAGCTGCCTGGATTTGGCAGTCCTATTTAAATAATAATAATAATAATAATAATAATAATAATAATAATAATAATAATAATAATAATAATAGCCTGTCCATGCTATATTATTATTCTCCTGTAACAAAGAAGTAGCCACCACTGGGTGCATAATAGTCTTAATTTTGGCGTTAATGCCATGGTGCCGTACGTATCAAGCAGTTACGTACGGCAGAAAAACTTGGTCAACATTGGCTGTTTCAGGATGACACTGGCCCTAAACACACAGTTGAAGTGTGTGTCAAATATCTGAATCAATAATCTGATAGAGAATTTTTGAAGAGAGCTGAACATTAGGGTGATGGCATAGAGGCTTTCCTACTTCAAAGACTCGGAGGAAGGATAAATGGAGAAAGCAACACGCCTTCAGGAACTATGGAGAATTAATCCTTTTAATTATTGAAAAGGGTATAATTAATTTTAGAAATTACATTTTTTGTTCTAAAGTAAATTAAAAACTAAGAAATGTGTTTTTAAACCCACAATAACCCTCTGTGTAAATCTTTTTGGAAATGGCTGTTTTGTTTCCTAACAGAAATAAACTTGTTGATTCAACAAAAAGAGCCTTCACATCTATCTGTTGGGTGCATGAATCTCTATGACTGTATACTTTTCTACATATTACAGTTAAGCATAAGCATCTGAATGACCTAATACAGCCTACATTCTTGTTTAAGCTCTTTTCATTGTCATGTAAAAGTCTTGGAGAAATCACCTCATCCCCATGGCGATGTTGTCGACTCTGTAAAGACATGCATGGAAGATTCTGCATAAATGTGAACAGTTATGGAAAAACAAAGCACTTCACAGTAAGTTTATGTCTTACAGCATGTAGAATTAAAAAGAAACAAACTTGATCGAAATCGAAGCCAAACCTTGTCGATGAAACATGCATTCACCAAACGTCCAAATTCAGATTTCCCTTTGCCCTCCAATAAGCCTAATTCCAAATGTATTTCATATAGAGTATATATAGACATGCTCAAATTTCCATAATTGGGAGGGCACGCAGCGGCGGAGCCACTGTGCGAGGCTTATTCCTGTGGAGAAATGCAGATGTGCTCCACTGTGCCTGTTCGAGCTGTCAAAGCCATTGTTCTCAACCTGAGAAGTCTTGCAAATTAGCTGGTTCCAATGCCAGCTGCAGGTGCCGGCAAGGCATGCATTGCTGGTGTGGAAGGCTTCTGCAGGTAGCGAACACAATGACTCTTCTGTATGGAGGCTTGGGTAATGGGCTCTGACAGCTTTAGCTAAGCACTTTTGTTTGTCTTCGTGCAAATTCTTCCGCGGGGCTCTTTCTGAAGAACGGCACTACAGGCAACTGCATTATTACGTTTATTACGCGCGCCTTAATGAAACGCCGTTTCATTCCCTGTTCCAGCTCCAGTCCCTGTTTTTTCTGTGTGAATTGCAATTTAATTTTTTTTTTATCCGAGCAGAAGTTAAACTTTGGCTGATTTTTTTTCACTTCTGTGTAAGAAACTCACAGCAACTTCCAAACTTACTTATCTCATTAGTGCATCTCTTACTTTTTTTTTCAAGCAGGTTGATGGAAAACAGGTTTTGCTCATGCCTTGGAATAAAAGACAGTGCAAATGAGGGCTTCATTGGCCATATTAATAATCATCTGCGCCTTTTCCCTTTGAGAGGTCTGTGATATCGAGTATCATTAGACATGCAAATAACGGCTCCATTTTCCCGTCCCTCGGATTAGGACGGAAAGAGAGAAAAATGAAGAAGAGGCATGGCTGTGGCAGAAACAATTAAGCCATCCTCTTCGCGGAAGCACTTGGCAGCCAGCTTCAGACTGGTAAAGGGGGGAAGCGGGTGGGGAGTGGGGGGTCGTCGGGGGTCCACTGGCTGGGCGACTCAACACGTTTTGCCGAAACGAGCATGCAGTTGCACCGAGCGTCGCTTTAAGATGTCAGATCACCTTGGAATGGATGCCAGACACGAGCACAATCGCTCCCTCCGTGTGTCGTGATGCCACTGCTCCAAAGTGGGGAGTGCAGAAAAATGGAGTGGCAGAGGAGAACAAAAGGAGCAAGAAGAGGAGAGGAAAGGTAAGCAAGAGGAATGAGGCAGAGAAATCTGGATTTCTTCCATTGTGGCGGACAGTGACAACGTGTTCCTTTTATCTCTGCCCCTCATTCCAGATGGGTGGCTACACACTGCACTGACACTTCTCACTGGCTTGTCCTCTTGCTAAAAGACTCAGACTATTAATTCTAGGTTCACCTTTTAGGTTGAACGAAAAAAAAAAAACTGGGGTTAAATGTAGATTCTGTGCTATGAAAATGTACGAGGACACCAAAAAAATGAATATCCTGGAAAAGTTCACAATTTTTTATCTCTTATCTCAGGAAGCGAAGCTAATATATTATCTATATCATCCGTCTTCATTATCTATTAGGCATAATCAGCACAATTACTAGAAATAAAGCCATGAAAAATGGCTTCCGAGCCAAAGTAGAGTTTGGTGAGTTTATTTTCAATAAAATAAATATTTTCAACAAACTCACAGAAACTATGTGTCATGTCATTAAGGTGATATCATACCACTGTATACAAAACTGCTTTTTGCATTTACTGAGCTTTTCTTCGATATTAAAATTAGTTTAATGATCTGAAACATTTAGCTATGCAAAAAATTTAGTATGGGGCAAATGTACAACTGAATATATATATATATATATATATATATATATATGTTTTTATAAGGTAATTACTCTTCTTCTCTGTACTCACCTTGAAATTGCCTCTCATAACCCATTTCCCTGATTCCCCTGTTACCTTCACTTCCATTTCCAAGTTATCCTCATCTTTCTACATCTTGGTACCGCTTAACGAAGCTTCCAGTGGTAGAAATAAATCAATCCCTGTCTGGTAAAAGGTTACCAAACAAAAAGTAAGAAAACAGGCTAGGTCTTGGGGGTATTAACCAGCAGCAGAATAATAAGGATTCTTTTGAGATAAAGAGAAGGTAGGTCCTCTCTGTATGCTTTATAAAGCAGAGTAAAATATTCAAGATGTGAAATCTGCAGGAGATAAAACGGATAAAGGTGAGAAAACCGGCTGTGCTTAGTTCATTGTGCCAGACCATAAGGGCAGCGGTAGAGTGTCTAGGTGTAGGAGAATCATTTCGCGTCGACTCCCATTCCTCTCTGTTTCCTGCTTTGTCACACCTCTCTCTCTCCCTGCACTGCTTTCAGTCTGTGTCTTTTTCTGGAGTTGCCATTGGTAATGTCAACAGAGATTTGACAGTGCATCGGCCGGGCTGTGCACGTTCCCCTACCTGCGATTTACATCAGAGAGGAGGCTCGGTGGGGATTCTCCATGCCGGCACAGGAAGCGACGGCAGTGGAGGTGACACAGAGGGATGAGGTGGGGCGGTGAGGCGGATGAGGCTATTGCCCTTGGGCCTGACACACTAAGGCACTCCAACAATGACTTCGTCCATCACTCGGCTGAGAGATGTTTTCACAGCAAACCCTACCCGGCTGACCGCATGCAGACCCACTGTTTTCTGACGGAAAACAGGTTGGATAGTTATGTAGCTGCAAATTTGCAACAACATGCACTTATTAAGGCTGCTCACTTTAAACCAAGCTATTCTGTATAACTAGTAACTAGTCTTGGGCTAGTAAGAGATTTCACCAGTGATATTTACACAAATATGTAAAACGGTCAATGTCATGATTTCTTTGTTTTTATTTAAAACCTAAAGCAGCAATTATTCTTATTGCTACTCAACAATAAAATATTGATATAAAAGAATTAGCACTCTCCCTCTCTTGAACTCAACAAAGCTTCCTCCTTACTGAAATGAATTTTCTGATTTCTAATTTGTTTTTACTAGAGACGTGTTAAAAATGTTAACACAATCACTTTTGTCTCGCGTAAAAGTGCAAAACTGGAACCTTTGTATTGTGTTTCTGGTACATCCATAAATCTGACACCCAAGCGACATCCGCTGACAGGATTGGACAATCCTATCTAGAATTATTTTGGCTAAAAATAAAAAAATATCAAAAATTCCTTTAGCTCGATTATTGGTTTGTTTTATTCAGGCCGTCCGGTATCTGTGCATATCTTAGAACCTCTAATTTATGAACATATTACGAATCTATTTATTTCATATGGAGACTTGAACAACTGACCTTTATTTTCTCCTGCAGCGTTCACTGTGTGTGTCCTTCATTACAGTAGATTGATAGCATCCTGCTGTTGCTCACCATTAGCTCTACAGGCCTTAAAGGCTGTGACTGTCAGCTGCTCAGAATGTCAGGAGGGAGTGTAAACATGTGTCTCTGTTGTCTTCCCGATATGTGATACACCGTCTGCTCTGCTCAACCCTGTCAAGAATTTTGTCACTCAATTCCACATGTTGACTTTACGCCAAGTGTGTCAGTGTGAAAGGCAACACTAATTGGCTGTCTGTGGGTCAAGAATCACCTTTTTGTGTTGATCTGACATCAGCTGTGCTTCTTAGTCAATGTTTTAGACGTAAATCTTTAGAAAATCGAAATTATCAAGAGCTGGCTTAAACCGAGGTAGATGTTTATCAGAAATGGAAATACATTAAGCACCAAACTAGCTATTATATGTTTGGTCGTGTCAGAATTGGTTTTAAGAATTGTTCTTGACAAATTATGCTTTTGTTAATTTAGTTTTGTTGTTTCTTATACATTTAGGCTAATACTAACCCTGGTAAAAAAACAAACAAACAAAAAAGCAACTCCTTACTGCGATTTTCTTCATATAAAAAGTCTGAACTTGCTGCAGGCATGGACTCTGTTAAAGTTCAAAACGATTGGATCTTATCTCAACCAATCATTAGTGTTTAGCTGTTAGCCCAATGAAGCTGACAGGAAATTATGTGCAGAGCAGAAAATCAATGTAATCATTCACAACTGCTCCTTCTGTCTGCTCATTGGCCTGGTAAAAACTAGAGAAATTTAGCTCAAAGGGAGAAATCTCAGACGGTGAAGAGATGAGAATCAAGCAGCGTTCCTGCCTGGTCATTGCAGGAAGGCATTGACCAGGCTAGTCAGACACTGCTAATGGTCAAATATTGAATTATAATAAACAATTTCTTACAATATCCTGTACGCTTCGTTTGAGATTAATGACACATCCCAGATCATTTTAAACATTCTGATGTGATTTTCTAAGTTTGCTAAGATAGCAGAGTGAAGAACATAAGATCAAAGGTCACTGCAGTCAGCCTCACTTGCAACTGGACAGTATTTTATTTTTCCCTTCTTCTCTGCATATTTACTCCTCGGTTTCCTTTGTTGCCTGAGTGATTCTTATTGCTGTAATCCTCTCTTTTCTGCAACTCTTTCACCAAAGCTTTCCAGTACATTGAGCTCTGCCTCAGTTCTGTCTGTTTCTTGAATTCACGTTTATAGAATTTCTGGTTTCCTGACTTGTATTTTTACAAGAAACTCACACAATATGTGGTAGGAGTGGCTTAGGAAATTGTATGGAATTCATACAACATTGTTGACATCTAGAGAGTCGTGCTTCAGGGTTTTAAACAGTTTCTGTGGTTTTAAAACTGGGAAAATATCAAACATAGCATTTAAATTAAAGGCATGATTATAATCTGCAAGTTTCAAAGCTCTCTAATGTAGTGTTGGACTGTTTAATCTGAAATATTTCATGAGTGTGATCAATTTGAAATAGGTTTTATCTAAATATGCCCAAATAGACATTTTTCTAAAAAGCAAAGTAAAAACTACCCTTTGAACATAATAGGAGAAATAATAACATTATGTTAGATAGATACGTTTTTCCAAGTCCAGTTTTGCTGCACAATCACATAATACCCTATTTTGAAAAGTGCAGAACGCTGAGATGAAAAATTTGTGGGATCCTTGTGTGACAGTCTTCCTCTGACTGCTTATTTTAAACCAGTTCAAAGACAAACTGTAGGAAGGAAATGCTTCTACTAACAACTTCTTACAGGAAACAGCATGGGAAGAGTCAAGAAGTTAACACAGTCACCACTTTCTTCAGCGGTTTGTAGTACAAACTGTCTGAGAGCAGGCACCCTTAAAACTGAGTCAAACCAGTCAAATCTATCTGAAAATCATTTCCATAAAACTATATTTGTTTTGTTTGGGGTTTTTTTCTCTCCAGACGTGGCAGAAAATTTGCTCAACCTAAAACCCGTTCACATGTCCGGTCCCAACCCGCGCTGTCTGTTCCACGTGTTAAATCCACACCGTCGTGGCTGTCATGTCCGGAGCTAACGAGTCGCGACACGACGTTGAGGCGACATGCCGTTTGTCTCCTGTAATAAGACATGAGAGCCCGAAGACATCTGAAGGAAGTCAGCACTGCTAAACCACTTCTTCCTGGAAAGACACACAGTAAGGCTTGCCAGGAAGAGCCTTTTATTTATTTATTTTTGTGTGAGTTTTTTCTCTTTTTTTCTGTGCATGTACATTTATGTGTGTGCGTGTGTGTGTGTGTGTGTGTGTGTGTGTGCGATTCAATGAATGTAAGCACACTTGCCTCACTTCCCGGCGGCAGTGTGTTCGTGTGACGGATTGGTGTGGTTGTGTGCGCATCCTAGCTTGATAAAATGCTCAGAAAACACAAGCTGTGTGATGCGGTTTTGTGTGAGTCTGTGTGTGTGTGTGTCCCCATACAAGCCCCCCCCCCCCCCCTCTTCCCTTCTGCAGCTGACTAGCAGATAGATGCTGGCTGTCACACCTGCCTGACTTTGTTCCTGCCAGATGCGGCGGGGTCGCGGGGGAAAGAGCCCAAACACTCATCAATCTCAACCACTGTCCAACGTTCTCCGGGCTCCTGCGACGGCCCTCCAATATCCATTTAGCCGCTCCAGATGCTGGCAGAAATGCTTACGTGCACAGAAACGGGGTGGCCAAGCCTACTGACCTGCATCATCAGTATGAGTGGATGATCAAAAAAAAAAAAAAGAAAAGAAAGAAATCAGAGGACGTCACAGGACGGGGAGATCTGTGCGGTAAAGGAGCCTGTGATAAATGAGCGTTAGCCATTGTGCTAACTCGCTGAGGTTGTCATTTTCTGTAGGCTGGCAGTAAAAGTAACTACATTTGGTTTGAGACCTAAATACTGCTATATGTAACATTCTATACCCTCACAAACCAGAGGTATATTCTTTTAATAACATTCATGTTTCAGTGGTGGAGCTTTAGAGTCAATTTGTAAAGATTGTGCATCTCAAGTAAAAGTCCAAGTCATTCTCCATTTTGGTTGTCTATTTAATTGCAAATGACAGTGCATTGTAACACTTATTTATATTTTGTGTGGTTCTATATTTTGCTACAGGCTCGAATTTCAGCGCATTTCATTGGGATTCGTGTGAAACAGCGACATGAAGGAAGAGACGAAAGATACAAAAAAAAACCTGAAGTTTGTGTTTGTATAATTTAACGTGGAAAAGTTCAGGCGGTGTGAATACTTTTAGCATGCTTACCTTTAGCCACTAAACCCCGGTGGCTCCGTCAGTCATGAGACCGGCGCCCTGGCAGATTTGAACATCATACGGCGGAAGCAGGAAAAGCAATTTCCATCATTCTGGCTCGCGCCGAGTTTTAGCAATTCCCTTGATAGGAAGCGGCAGTCGCAAGTAGCCAATCCGCTAATGGGAGTCAGGGAGATGGAGATAGCAAATATAAACCTGACAAATAAATCTTATCCTGCTGGAGTTTTTCTTCTTTTTTTTCTTCCTTTATCCCAAGCCAAAAGAAAAGAAAAAAAAAACATAAAAATGTTTTTAATGAGCTTGCTGCGTCTGAAATATTTATGGGGAAAATATGCGGCGGCGGACAAACACAGTGAGAGGAAAGTTGAGCCAGACGGGGGAAAAAAGAAAATGAAGACAAGTTACTGTGTAATGTCTTTAGGAAACGGCGGATAATTCAAGTTGTGCTGTAATTATTGGTCACCTGCTGCTGTGGCGGGTCGCGCCGTCGTGTTTCATAGGCATGTTTTCATAAAGCTATTTTTCTCCCTTTCATTCATTGTGGGGACTCATGGTGGTAAAACGTTCCTCACAGTGACGGTGCAAAATCACCGCCTTCCTCTCAGCTGTGTCTCCTCTTCATTTCCACACTCAGCTCCCCCTTTCCTACTTTTTTTTTGTGTTAATTCCCTTCCTCTTCCCCCCCAGTGCTCTGTATCTCCTGAGGATTGCAAAATAATGTACACAAACATAAGAGGCAAGCGGATAAAGCGCCGGTGTTGTTTACGGTGGGAATGAGGAGAAAAGATTGTGAGAAAAAGAGAGAGAGAGAGAGAGGAAGGGAGGAAGAAATCATCACAGTGCACATTTCCATTTCCGCACCCACTTTAATTGTGCAGAAATCAGAAAGTGGGGAGAATCCCCCCTCAGTATGCAGATGCACTTTGATGCTGTCACTCACGCGGCGTGCGGCTTTTGATTAGGCTCGTCTCTTTTGCACTGGAGGCTCGTGACCACGCTTGGCAACGAGGAGCCATTAAAATTCCAGCGACTATGGCTCCCCCCTCCGTCTCTCCGCGTCTTTTTTGTCTCCTGCTCGCTCCCAACTGGGTCACCCCTCTGTGAAAGACTGGATGCTGAAGGTAACTCTGCTAATAAGTTGCAATTGTAATGCAAAGAAAAGAAGGGGTTGGAGTATTGGAAGAAGAAGAAGAAAAAAAACATGAATTAAATAGGTGAAAACTCCAGAGGAGAATGATTTTAATATTGGTATATCACTTAGGGAACTTGGGGTAACTTCCACAAAGTGTGGAGTTGAACTTCAGAGCAGAGATGGTAGAGGATGTCATATTTTTAATTTCTACATTTACTAATATTTTTCATGCATTTAAAGAAAAACTAACAAGCTGAATAAATATATTATCCGTCCGTCATCAATTATCTGCAGTCGATGACGAACAAAACAAATAAAATGAGTATCCACAGTGAAACGAGTTCTGTACATGTGGGCTAAAACGCCGTTCACAGAGGAAGAAGCCGTTGCTACGCGCAACACCAGCATGCAGCGTGGGCACTTAGCTCCAGAAGGAATGCTTCAAGTTGATGGCCTCATAAGGAAAGATCATGTTGTGAGAAACATTGAAGCAACATGAGCCAAAGAGTTGAGGCTTGGGCACAAATGGGTCTTTCAAATGGACACTGAAATGGAAATTAGCTATAAAGAGGCTAAAAGACGTCAAAGAATGTTTTATAGCGGCCAGAGCAGAGCACTGATCTCAGCTTAACAGACATCAACATGGAGCTGAAAGACGCTTAAGTTTGTTCATATGGAACATTTTCAGCAACATCTTAAGCAACACCAAAAAGTCAGTAATTATGAATCAAGCAATAAATATTACATTTTGTCAAAAACCATCATCAAAATCATTAGGCAAATGCACATCAAATATGTTGATCAATGTTCCATTTACTACTAATCTGGACAGCTCTGAAGACCTGGGTTTTAAACTGTGATTTAAAGGAACTCAAGTGTTTTGGAGTTTGAAAGCTGCTTCTTTATGTTTGTGAGAAGAGTTTGGAACAATATCCAAAACATCTGAAACATGCTGTAAAATGTACTCTGCCAAATACTAAGGAAATCTGTGTAAGTACAAACATTCTTTCAACGTTTTGTGACATTACCACAAACTTCAGAGTTTTTCTTGGATTTTACATGAAAACTGTTAAGTGGAAAGAAAATTATATACTTTTTTATAATTATTTTATTATTAAATATCTGAAAACATTGGCATTGATATGAAGCCCCTTCCTGATTCTACATCCTGTGTAGAACCACCTTCTGATGTCCAGGCCTCAAAGAGCTCCGGCCAGGAGCTGGATTTCCTGCTTTTGACCAAACGGTCCACCTCAACCAAACTGTATCATGTGCAGCTACAGCATCTTCTAGGGTTTGTCTCTGCTCGCTTTATATGGGTTTAAAAGAACAAAAAAAAACCAACTCAACCTCTGCCAGATTGGATGCAGAGTATCTGTAAACAGGATTATTTTCATGCTTTACCACAGATTCTTTGTGGGATTTAGATCTGAACTTTGACTGGGCCATTCTAAATCATGATGTTTTGATCTAAATCAACTATTTCTCCCCATCCCCAACCCAAACATTCTGTGCCACCAATCACAAAAGCAAAACAAAACAAAAAAAAGCTCAATCTTTTTTTGTTTTTTTGTTTAAATACTATAAACAAACAGCAACTAACAGATTACCTCTTTCTTTCATTCCAATTTTTCCTAAATATTTTGAATCAAAATGCTTCATCTGCCTGGTAGCCTCAATGTAAGGAGTGATAAATATATATCTCAAGCAAAATAAAAACTGTGAAAACATTCTACATTTGCCTTTATCTCACATCCACAACAGATTTATTTGAAACAATTATCTGACTTTATGGACTCCCATTTTAAAAGTAAATATTTTCAGATTTCTCCTGGCAGCGTGATCCATCATACTTCATAGTGAGGTTTGATATTTTACAAGGTCAATGAATTTTAATATGGGTGATATCAAACATTAAGCCGTGTGAACTTGAATTCCATCTTGATTTATGTTCTCCCTGTTGTTTTCTGAAGTGAACACAGCGACTATGGTGAACTTCGGTACGTGTTACCAGACACCTTCGCACAACACGTTCAAATGTGAACATATGGAATGCAGATTGTGTTTCATAAACAGTACGGTCCAGAATTACGTTTGTTCTTGCAAAGACATAAAAGTGCTTCTTTTTTTTTTTGCGTAACTTTGGGTTTGTAATTATTGCCCCCTGTTAGATAGAGCAGTGGATGACTGGAGTCTTCAAACTGCTGTCGCTCTGGTGTGTTCACTGAAAATATCTCAACCTTGGGAGAAAAAAAAACATTAGAATCTTAGAAAGAACTCATTTTAGGTCCATTTCCTGCCGGACCATTACTGGCATCGCTTCGGTTCTCGGCAAGCAGAAAACCCCATTAGAGATGGGAAAACTGTACCTGCAATTTAAATGCATATGCAACTGGAAGTGTATGAATGTGTTGCATATTCTGAGTTTTCAGTTTCCCTACAGAGAGTGAAATCAGCCATTTTATTAAGTACACCTGCTGCTTATCAGCCAATGAGGCGGCTGTGATGCATTCAGGCATTAAGATCTGTTGAATTGTAAACTGAGCATCAAAATGAGGGAGAAATGGGATTTAAAATGGAAGTAAGCCCAACATGAAAGCATAACCCCGCCCACAGACAAATATTGAAAAATGTCACCAAAGTAGGTGGAGCCAAGATACATTCAGAGGCGTGGCCAAGTGTGAGAGAGCGCCGGGGGTGTGGTCAAGACGAGGCTACTATTAGTGACTTTTCAGATCCCTAGTGACCATTTTTCAGAAAAAGTGAGTAGCAACAAATCTAGCATCTTTTTTCTCTGTTATTGGAGAGAAAATGCTCACAATTCCAACTCCTAACTTGCTGTGGGGGCGTGTGGCTGGATGAGGTGGTTTTATACCTGAACCCAGGGCGGCAACATAAACATCGACCAAGCTGTTCAGGAAAATTCAACTGCACTAGTCATCCTCCAACCCAAGGAGGGCAGCACTGAGACAGCTTTGGACCAGATATTGCAAAATTAGACAAGCTTACACTAAATTTATACACTTTATCTGAAAAAATAGTGTGGTTTAGTTTCTTTTTAGGTGACTTTAGACATGAAATGGATGCTATTTTACGACAAGTTAATCTGAATATTGCACAACATTAACCTGAAAGTTGAATTGAAATTTTCAATTGGGTTTGTTGAGGTCAGAGTTCAAAAGACAAACTCTGACTTCTCTTTTGTGAGGTCAGAGTTCCTGACCTCTGACAGGTCAGAATCTCCCTTTAGTAAGAGTTGATAAAAAAAATAATAATAGGGATTTAAAGAATTACTCATTACAGAATACTGCCTTGAACACACACACACATTGAACCCTGAAGCCCATGTGTTTCAACAGCAGTCCAGCCTGGTGGTGGGAGTGTCACTCTGTGAGAGATATTTTCTTGGCTCACTTTGGGACACGTAGTACCAACTGAGCACCTGCAACCACAATAAATAAAAGCTTGAGGGAAAATGCCGCAATAGCAAAGGGAACGGCAAATATTCAGGCCACTAGGGGGAGTCGGCCAACATTCATGGGGCCAAACCATCAGTAAAAACTGCATGTGAAAATTTGACAGGATGGCCAGAAGAAAGTTGGAGGAAGAAAGAAAATGTGTGTTATACTTGACTATTTTTATAGAACAGCAGCATGAAACCTACTCCAGACTCCCCCTAGTGGTCTGGAGCACTTCCGTTTTGTGTAGCAGCCTTTAACTCTTGCTGTTTTTGCCATTTTCATAATTTTGATTTTACTTCCTGTGGTTGCAGCATTCTTCGTTTGCAGCATTTTTCATTGTTTGTTTTGCGGATTGCATAATTCATGTGTTTTCTGCATGTTTCACCATTTGCTCCAGTCGCCCACAGTACCAAAAGGGAGTAAAACCTGGAACCACAGTTGGCCCAATGGATCAAATCCAAATAGTAAGTGGTGGAGACATTCTTTCATGTTGAACCAAGAAAAGTGTCAGTAAAATGTAGAAATCAACCAATATCTGTTTTAACAATATTATCACATTGACATATTTTTCTGAAATCAAGCATCCCTAATACATTGAGAGTACTTTTATACTGATTTGCATCATTTCACTGCTGACATTTATAGAAATTGGTTTTAAAACACAACAGGCAAAACATATAGCAGCCAGCTGCTATGGTTTTCATATTGTGATATCTTGACATTAGACCAATAAATAAATAGGAATCTAACAACATTTTCATTCTGACTCTTGCGAGAGATAAAACCACAAGTCAGAAATAGATATGAATAGCTTATTGGTGGTTGAGGCTGGTCATTATTCCCACATTTAATTGGCTCATTAGCAGTGTTTATAGACTTCAACAAGTGATGGTGCTCCAAGTGTTTGCTTCTGTTACTTTGAGGGTCAGAATAACAAGTACGACCAACACTGATATTTAGAACACATATTTATGCGAATAAGCATGCGAGATATCCAAGAGTTCCCCCCAGTGGCAAAAAGGAAACAAAAAGAAATGTGGATGCAAATGTTTGATCGGACATTCGGAGAACGACAGCCAGCCGCCGAGCAGCGACACGAGACAAGCCGACCACAGACACAGTGACACTTACAGAGAGGATGACACTTTCACTCCTCTGCACAACCAGTCCTCCTCTCCGCCGTTGCCTGGTCCCGCAGACATCTTCCAAGCACGCTGGGTGTCACAGCAGACGGATGAGTGGCTGCAGTAACACTATACCATTTCCCACACTCGCGCTGAACTGTCACCACCGCCACCTCCTCCATGCCTTGCCGGGCCCTGCTGGGGCCCTCACTGCCCCGAGATTCACTCACAAACACACACACATAGAAGAAGAAGGGATAGGCATATTCATACATTCACACTCTCTCAGGAACACCCACCCTTGCCTGTGTCTGTGTGTGATTTACACTCAGCAGGGACCTGTGCAGCCAAGCAGCCAACCAGCACTGGGACACTGGTCTTCAGGCAAACTTAGTAAGACTGAATTTACAAAACTAAAAAGCACAAAAATTTGCTATTGAGTGTGTCTGAAATGTTGCCACACAAACAATTTTAAAGAGGTGGAAGGTTCGTCAACACGAGGCAACCACTCCAAATGTACGTCCAATCATAAGAGCCTCAAATACTTACATATGGAGCTCATAACACTTATTGACTGTCAGCGACTGGAGAGCTGTTTGCAAAAATGACTTCACTTTCAAGGGAAATTTTGTCATTTCAATATCCCAAAAATGTTATTAAACTCCTAATGTCAGCTGGTTAAGACATTACAATTAATGGGAAATTGCCACAAAACTGGTTTCTATGTCTGTGTGTAAACCTGCCAACATTATTTTGCTTTTTTCCGCCAAACTGAACATCCTGGATTAGTGTCACAATAGTAACTGAATACACAATTCATGCCACATGCACGCAAACACACACACACACACACACACACACACACACACACACACACACACACACACACACACACACACACACACACACACA
>CAEGAF010093282.1:0-35000 GCA_903067075.1 Micropoecilia bifurca | reverse complement strand
CCCGGAATGCTAAAAAGAGAGGCGCAGATTGGGAGAAGTAATAGGGGCCTGTATGCGGCAATAAGTGCAGATCAGGCAGCTAATTTAGCACCTCCTGGTATTTCCATTTCCATTTCTCATTTCCAACTCTCAAAGGAGGAAAAAGCAGCCCAAAGGCAGAAAGCTGGTAGGGATTTCATATCAGAGAAAGACAGAGAAAAAAAAAAGTCGAGCAAAATGCCTTGTTTTCAACCACCCATCTCCCTAAATTAGGATATCAAGCTTAATTAAGGCTAATAGAGTTTTCTTACTGTGTGTGTTAGTTTTATTTAATAGAAACAAATTTGCTCAATTAATTAAGGCCGTGATGTTGAGAGTCTTCTTTACAGCATCGCCTAAATGAGCATCTTCAGGAAAAAAAAAAGAAAAAAAAAATCTAATTTCCAAAGTAATTGTTTTTATTTAGGCCTGTCTTCATATTGTTTTCCTCTCTTTATGACAGCCGAGTAAAACTGAGTCAGTTTAGAAACTGCGCTCAATGAGCTGAAATCTATTTCCTGTAAAACAAAACAAAACAAAAAAAAACGGTTCTCATTTAGCAACAGAAGCTACTCTAAAAATCATTTTGGCTACTTTAACTGTCATCTGGAGCATTTTATTTATTTTTGTCCCCCATGCATTTATTTCTCGGATATTGTGATGTGGAGAGATTTACAAGTTTCAAGTCTGAATCAACTTTAATGGACAATAACGCTCACTTGTCA
Organism: Micropoecilia bifurca; assembly: GCA_903067075.1. NCBI lineage: Eukaryota > Metazoa > Chordata > Actinopteri > Cyprinodontiformes > Poeciliidae > Micropoecilia > Micropoecilia bifurca. The sequence goes on along the minus strand of CAEGAF010093282.1, from coordinate 34,257 downwards.
CAAATTCATCTGTCTGCTGCTACTCATGTGCGCTTTGTGCTTCTGTAAGAGATCTTGGAGACTCGGAGGCTCAGTTTGGATAAGAAAGAAAACCTGGTCCCTTAAAGAAGAAAAAAAAGGATCCTGCGTGAAATAAAATGGCACTTGACATTTGGCTTCTCCTGCAGCAACTCTGCCATGCCTTTTAGGATTATTTTACATCTCACACTCATTAATGCGCCGGCGGATTTAATCATTCTTATCTTTCCCGTGCATACCTGGGATAAGCCTGAAATTACCATCTGCATTGATTTCAGGACAACCCTTAAAATTATTTTAATTAGTTCACAGTACTCTGTGAAAAAAAAATCCCTAAAAAATGGTTGGATTTCCATGTTTTCCCTACTTGAGAACCAATAGATAGATCTTTCAAAAATCCACTGGACCGATTTAAGTTAAAATTATTTACAAGAAAAAACAAAATCACATGTCTTTACTATCATGTAGCAAAGTGTAATTTTTTTTTCTGCCATAACACACTAAGAATTTTGAAAATAATTAACTTCTGGCCATAGACCAAATACTGAGTCTTTTCAGGAATCATTGTTAAAAGCAAAGAAAGGCCTGTAATAAGATATATTTAGTTTTTACTTAGTAAAGGAAGTTCTTCCCTTTTATTATTGTAATTCATTTTTATTACACATGCTCCATATTGTGTTAAAATGGCTTTGGGCGAGGATTAGAATATTAGAGAAGTTTCATCTATACAATAAGAGAAAAAAATTCACCATGTTCAGAAGGAAGTAAATTGATGGCACAAAATTGCAAAATTGCCTGTACATCCTTTCTAATTGTTGCAAGTTTTGAGCTTAGAAAAAAGTGTATGCTAATCAGATAACAGAGTGTTTAACATTGGCCAGTTTGAACAAAGAAAGAAAAAATTACTAGGCAGTTTGTGGCATTTGTTGTGCTAGGTCACATCCTCCCACCTAAAAACCTGTTCTTAAATTTGGTGCAACAATTTTGATATAAAATCTTATTGCGACTTAGAAAGAAAATAATCTCTTTCATTATGTTCACAACTATCCGGTCACATGTTGCAGACCAAAATTATGCTCAGGAAAGTTTTTTCCCATCATCATAACTATTAATCAGGTATATTTGTACTTCAGTAAGTCCAAATGCTAACTTTTTTCTGACACTCTGAATTACAAAAGGTAAAGTTTAGAATAGCAAATAAATGCATTCTGAGCATGAAGGACATCAATCATGGTGTCTTAAGGATCTGACTAAAAGCTCAGTCTTCTTCTGCATACATACATGTTCTGAAAAGAAACTCATTTTTAAAAAAACTGTGCTTCATCAACTATTTTAGTTTTAAATGTTAATAACAAAAGTTGCTAAAAAAACATACATCGCACATTGAATACTATGGCTTTCTGAATCCAGGCAATACAGTAATTGCATGTCAAAGATGTATGCACAATAACAATTAACACTGCATCTGCTGTTTCTATTTACAACAATGGCAAGAATAAGATCCAAACATTTACAGCTTAACTAGCTCCACTTTTAGGTATGTGTAGGCAAACTGGCAAACTAACGCACAAAACCATGGCAATGCACGAAACAATTATATAAGATGAAGATATTAATAACTCAGCCCAGGAAAAAAAGTTGCAGTGGTTCATTTGTTCTCATATAGCGTCACAAGAAACAAAAGGATTAAACATTTGATTAAGATATTTCTACTTTACCTGTTACAGAAGAGTGAATGGAAAATGTTCAAACAGGGCTAAGATGTATTGATCTGGCTTATCAGTCTGTGCCCTAGCGCCACTCTTCAACACATGCTACATTCTGCAAGGATTTATAAAGCTGTCATGGTGTGCAATATCTCAGCTCTGCTTAATACAAAGTCTTGCATGTGACAGTTTGCAGAGAAAAACATGGAATGTTTTCAAGGCCTTAGAAATGTGCTCATTTAACAATATTCAGCACAAAAGATGGTGTGCAATATTTTACATCCTAGAAAAAATAATTTTTCTTTGCTACTGTTAAGAACCTGCTTTATTTTAATTTTATGTTTTTACACATTTTTACACATTCTGGATTGTGATTGTGTTGCAACATTTCTAGATGACTTCCTGACACTCTGAAGAAGGAATCCAGCCATTCGAATCAGCTGTGTTGAAACACAGGTAAAATATGAGGGACACTGGTCAAAAGCCAAAATAAGAGGTAAGGTTGAATGAAGGACAACTTTGAAAACTGTGTCGTAAGTTTACAATAATGCAACAAAAAAAGTCATTTGGAAATTAATTAGGTAAATGGATTCCATTTGCAAAAAAAATGTTTTCTGAACTTCAGCAAAAATAATTTAGCAGCAGCCTAGGGCAGTGATACAACTATATCCACAGAGGCTGCTGCTTTAGTATTTAGAGTTCAGACAGGAACTAAAGCACCACAGGGAGGAAGGGGAATGGACATGGAGACAGAGTTGATTAAATTTCCCTGAAAACTTTATGCAATTTTTACTGTTTCAAGTTTTATATTTCAGATAAATGTGTAAAATTAATTCTTTTTTTTTTTTTTTTTACTTCTTAAGCACTTTTTACGTATTAAGGCACAGAAAGCCTCAAATATATTTCAAACCTAACTGATAGATGGTATGTGATAACATCTCTATTTTAGACTTAAACACTATATGAGGAAGAAGAATAATAAAGAATGCTTGCAAAGAATCATTAGGTTACTATATATCATTAGGTTAGCTTACCTACTTATATCACTGAAACTAAAGGCAGCAGACCTGGAACGATCAGAAATGTCCAAGCAACAATTTGGATGCCGCAAAATTAGAAGTATAAGTAATAAGATGAAATGCTTTATGTAAGAGAATAATTACTCACACAAAAACAACTTATGATGAAATCCAGGGTCTACCACATCATGAGGCTGCACACCCTCACCAGATCCTCCATATGCTGCTGGCAATGCCACAGCAGAGCACAAGATATAGAGGAAGGAGTTAGGCAGTCACTTAGGAACGGTTTTGGTGTAACAAGGGTGTGAAAGCAACTCTTGATCCAAGATGGAAGAGCGACACAGACAGAAAACTCCAGGCTATAACAGCAATCAGCCTAACGTCTAAATGGTTCAGTATAACATGTGATAACCAGCAGCTATGATTATCCAGCCGAAGCTTCAAGCTCCGGCTCTGGAAGCAGTTTGGATAAATAGGAGGTGCTACTAAACACTCCAGAAGGACTTCAGGTGATGTGGAAAAGTAGAATTTTCGATATTATAATGAAGGTAATAGCATTGTAGAGCACAAAACACGGGGAGATGAATGACCCAGGAAATACAATAGGAAGCGAAGATGCTAAAACATATTCCCAGAGCTCTTCGGCGTGTCTTTGCTGTATGAGAAAGTTTGTCTAACAAAATCACCTTAAACCAAAACAGCAAATTCTGAGGTTCGCATTCACAGTGCGCACAATGACTTGTCTAAATTTAAAGCTCCTTGTCACTTATATCAAAATCTGAAACAATGCAAAAATAACTACTCCTGGTTACTAGTGAAGACAAAAGAAGAATGCTTTGTCTTCTTATTTTACTGAGTTCTCCAAATTGAAACTGCAATTCGTAGCAGTGGGGACATTTGGGTAGCCATGTGAACTCAGTTCACGAAAAGTCTTTGACTTTTTGGTTCAATAACATAATCTTTTCTCTCGGATCAATGCAAAGAATCAGAACAAGAAACCTGGAGGTTGCTCAGTCTCAGCTGTTGGGAGGGTAAAGGTATGTTTTTTTTCTTCACATTTACGTCCCAAATGCCTGTGGAAGCTGCATCCGAGGGAAGACACTGTGGTGGAGGACAGCAAAAGGACTGAGACGACATTGGAGCAAAGTCCCCTGTGGACTTCAAGAAAAGCACAAGAATGGCAGCAGGTATGCAGCAATAAACAAGACCATTGTATTGATTACAGGTGGATGGAAAGAGTTTGGATGGCAGCTGTTTATGTGCTTATACTGTTGGTGTTTGTCCGTGGAGATTGTATATGATGGTCTATTGTTTTCTTTTTCACTTGTGTAACCTATTTTTTATTTATTTTTTCCTGTGGACAGTTTAAATTGTTCCATATTGGAAGTTTTTTAAACTATTTCTTGATTTCCCTTTTACTATCTAAGAATTAAAAAAAGATAAAAGAAAGCCTAATGTTTACTTTAATGTAGAGAAGTCATCCTTGCTAAAAACCGAAGCTTAGAAAAAAAAAATGTTATGTAGGTTTGATGACGATTTGGAAAACTTGTGAATTGAGGTTCTTTAAGTAGCACTATTTATATAAAAATAATAGCAGATAAGAAATATTTCATTTTATAACAATCTTAACAACTCTTTAATTTTTGGTACACAATTCAGTAGCTACCAAAATAAATAAATATTGCTGCTTAAAAGCTTCAAGAATATCTAATTCAAGAATTAATAATTCAAGAATAAAAAGAAGTAGCAGGTAAAATATTTTACCACTGATACTGTTTTATATATATGCATATATATCCTTATGACACATGTTGTTAATTAGACTTTATTTATTTATGTGCTGTGTTCTACTTCTAGATTAGAGATCCAGTAGAGTTTTTAGCCATTTGGGTAAATGGCAACACAATTGACAAGTATCTTATTTTTCTTCATTAAGTACATTTAAACAATTTACCTACATGTTTACCATAGTCTGATCAAGACCAGGTGTGAGACTAATTTAATTAAAAAAATAAAATAAATAAATAAATAAATAAATAAATAAATAAATAAATAAATAAATAAATAAATAAATAAATAAATAGCAAGACTCAGAGCGTTGCAGCTCTTGTTGTGTAACAACAGTGATATTACATTTTTAATTTCAGAAGTTGGGGATCATGATGGAAGTTTGACCAACAGCAGTCGGTATCATGTGAGCTGAACACTGTGGCTTCCAAGAAAAAAAAATGGATCTGATCTATCAATCCTAAAAAAAATAGTTGGGTTCAGTGGCAATGAAAATCTTTCAAGTTCCCATTTCTAACAAAAAACTTGAAAGACTAAATAAAAAAATTACATTTAACAATCATTTAACATTGTTGTTTAACCTAAGATGATTATGTTATACATAGAAAAATGTATGTCTTTTCGGATGCAACTTTATAAAAATAGTCAGTTTATGTTTGATGCTGGCAGATATGGAGCTCATATGTGGGTATCATAACATAAAACCTCACATGTTTACATTTCTCAGAGAGAAAGCTTGGTCTAAACCAGTAAACACTGTAGAAAATATATTTAACGTCTTCCTCACTACAACTCCTGGTAGGTGGTGCAAATCAAATGGGTCTGGGGCTATTGAGACAAAAACTTTGCCTTTTCACAGATGTTGTTTCTGACGATTAGCGAAAGCTGGCTTTTCACAGTATCATTTGGCTTTTCACAGTATCATTTGAAACATCGCATATGTTTATGCGTGCACATGGAAATTTGCCATCGAGACATGAAGGTGCATACAAGAAGCATGCTGAATCGCACTCTAGGCGGAATATCAGTTATTATCTGGCGTACTGTCTGCATGTAAATGCTGTCATTGGGAGATTATTTCTCGGTGGCGATTTATTTTGAAAAAGACAAGTTTTTTTTTTCTCCCTCCCTTCCTTGACTTCCAAGGGAATCTGTGCCCCGGAGGTTAATGAAGTGTGAAGTGTGAAAACTTCCCGAGATGGGATGAGTTAAGTAGTGTTCGCAGATGTTAAAGCAACACTGTCCAAATTTATTTGTGTGTGTCAGTTCTTTGTAAGTCTTAAATCTGGCTAACATGGCCCCACGGGGCCATCTGCAACCACCACTCGTGCTTTTGCCATTTTATGTGTTCCAGCTAGACCACATTAACAGGTGTAATAACGACATCTAAGTGAGAATTTGAATTAAGTCCATGGAATTTGTCAAGATTGTTTTGCTGGGTAATGTGTCAACTATGGAGTATGTTGAGAAATTCTTCATGAAAAGTCAACAAACAAGCAACAACAGTCTGGTTTACATACTTATAATATATTTTATAGAAAAAAAAGTTTTGGTATAATCCAGAGTAACAATAGACTTTTGAAATAAGATTTTTCATGCTGAAAATATTTCAAGCCAAGCCAACCTACTTCTGGCCACAGCAGCGGGTGTAACATATGAGCCTTAGGGACACTTCACTAATAGACATTTTTGGTCGCAATTAAAGATGGTTCCCATGAAAGACCTGACATGTCTGCTGAGGCAAAAGTCTCAGACTTTGCTCTTTCCTTTCGTCATTAAAGTGATATTGCAAATGTTCGGTGCACATCAGGGCCAAGACCTCAGATCTCACTATTACATGCACATTATTTAATCCGTTGGCTCTCTGGTAGTACTGACAAGTACAATTTCTGTCATTAACGTGCCTGTTAGCTCAGAGATGGACCAACTTGAGGTCCGGGCTTTCATTTAATGGCCCCAGGGGACGCCACCGGGCCTGAAATGTTACTGTAAAAGTGCTTTTGAAAGAGAGTGTTATGGCTCTGAAGCTGACTAGATCGATCACATTAGGGCTAAGGAAGTGGTGAGATTTGACAGCCCAGAAACATTTCAATACTGACACAGTGTGCATGAGAGCTTGAGGCACACTCCTGGAAATAAAAAAAAAAAAAAAATAGCCTCGTATCACTCCTGTAAATGGGTGTGATTAGTCATAAAGGAGCTTATTGGACGGAGGCTGGAAGCAAGTTAGAGGTGATAGTGGGACAGAATCAATGCTGTTTACTTCTCGGAGGTGTGAGCGAATCCATCAGCAGCACTGAGGATGGTCTTGGTTGCTTCCTTCCCAACAACATATTGACAGGTTGAGGAAGACGGAGGGAAGGAACATTTAAAGCACAACATTCGCCGCTCTGCTATCAATGACCATCAGCAGCGCTTTCCAAATAAGCAATTAGAAAAGGGAAGACAATTAAAGCACCATCCACAGCTACTTAAGCCAAATGTGCGGGCAGTTTAGAAGAACATGTGCACCGAGCAACATTGAAATAGTATTTCTTCTACTGTATTTAAAATCAAGTCCTTTTCATCCCAAATTCAACTCCTTTCAAGAAAAAGTTCAATTCATATACAATTCAATTTTATCTAAAATACATAAAATACAGACAAATTCAGTTGGTCATATAATATAATTTGCCACTGAGGAAACTCAGCTTTGAGTTGTTGAACATTTTCCTGGGAAAAGATTGCTGATGGATGTAATCTGGCAAAGGGGAAAAGCAACAACTCCCTTTAAACATGAAGACAGAGTGAACCGCAATCTGCTGTAACCAGCTGAGTGACAGAAGCAGACACAAGAAAAGAAAAAATAGAGCAACCTGTTCAAGAGAAATTAATAAAAGGAAAGAGTTCACAGAGTTATGAGCAGCAACAACTCATCCATGAGAGAAACAGAACTAAACAGAGGCACTGTACCATGAGGGCTTTGTGTCGGAAAGAAAAACGATACAGGTTATGAGTGTCATGGAAGCAATGGCTCATTCAATTACTTTCTTCAGAAAAGAGAACCAAATGAACTGGGTCTAATCTATGTTCTGTAAGATGAAAATAAAAAAAACCCCTGAAAGACAATGGAAGACACCACTGAAAATAATGTTGCTGACAACATATTTCAGATAAAAAAAATACATCTTAGATGGTTTGATAGAAATTTACAGGATTTAAGAATGCTTTATGGGAATCCCAAAGAGAATAAACTATTGACAAATATTTTTGAAAGAAAAAAAAAGGTCTCAGGAGGGTTTGATTACCTCACACCTAAACAGAAAACAAGGTACAGAGGCTGAAGAATTGCTTATTCTAATTACACTGTTACTGAGGAGAGAATTGACTCATAGTGTCTATGCTCACCAGGAAGGCCCAGAGGAGGACTGGATGAAGCAGAAAGGAAGAACAGGAAAAACTAAAGTAAAGACCCCAGGACAGTATGTTTTTCCAACGCTCTAGCCAAATATCACAACATCTTTTCTGTCAATATTTATATGAGCAGAAAATTTCAGGTCAGCAATGGTGGTTTTATGATGAGTGGCTGATCTCACAGAAGAAGAAAAGCTTTATCCCTTTTCTGTTGTAGCTCTATTTGCTTAGGGTTTCTGTCTTGAGGATGTGTTTTTAGAGCGATTGGAGTATAAACCTTTGTCTGGATGGCTCAATCACTGGTGGATCTGTGTTTCTGGTTACCATTACAGCATGAATGCAAAGGAACACTCTAAGCAAATTAGAAAAAATGTCATTGAAACAAGTAAGTCAGGAGATGGATACAACAAAAATCTGCAAGTCACGGAGCAAATTTGCAAATGTCTTCAAAGAAAAGTGTTTTGAAGAACATATTTTAACAATCAGATTTACTACTCAGAAAGGGTTGTGCATTTGCTTCTCACTTTTTTCTTATTCAATGAACATTTTAATATATTTTTTTAATATATTTATAATTATTTGCAAAAATTGGAAATTGTTTCATAAATCTACCTAACCTCTTTGTGCTTGTATTACAAGAAAATTATAAAATAGAAAAACATCTTAGATTCAGCTGTTGGTTTAATATTTTGCAAAGGATCCAAAAGTTGATGTTAGGTGTTGAATCATTTGGTAGCCTGTGCCTATTATGTTTGTTGGGGGCTTTTCCTGAGAAAACAAACAGACAAACAGACAAACAGACAAACAAGTCAATCACAGAGAAAGTCTCACACAGTGAGAGGAAAGACAACATTAAGGAATAGTAGTTTAACTTGCAGTAAGGAGGTGAGCTGCCCTAGTTCCTGCAGTCGACTCACAAGCCCCAGTGTCTCTCAGAGGACTCAAGTCTCTTCCAAAGGAAGGTGACTTTGTCCTTCATAAAAGGGACTCTTTGCCACCTGCAGCTTTTTCCTCATCAGTCAGATATACATAATGCCAAGTATAAATATTGTTCGAGGAGAGATTATAGTTTGATAAAGAATTCCATGTAATTTTCTATTACATAGTAAGAATATTTTTTACCAAAATAAAATGTGGCACAATGATTTGCTGTATTATTACTATACTTTTTGGTGATACCTTGCTTTATATACAAATGTTATAATATGTCCACTAAAATTATGACTTTCTTCCTGACATACATAAAACCAGTAAAAAAAAAATAGTCCAAACACCTGCAAAGTGAGCTTTCATTTTTATATCTTCCCTATGGATCATCAACTTGTAAAGCGACATGTAGCATTAGCCTCAGTCTTCTAGCACCATTTCATCCATGGGGCCATCAAGTGCACATCTGATACCCTTCGTCGCTCACAAATGAAGGATGCTGGGCCATTTGAAAAGTCAGATGCAGGCAGTAATTTTAACCAACTTCTGAAGTTGTGTAGGCTTCATTAGCTTAGATGATAGATGATAAAATATGCTACAGAGACAAATAAGTTTAACTCATAACAAACTGATTTTTTAATTTTTTTAATCTCAAATGTGATATTGTAAATTGCATTAGTGTTTTGTGTAAGCAGAGGATCAAAGGTCGGTCTGTTTACCACACAGGGAGAACTTAAGCATAAGCTATTTTTCTGACTTTTAAGTGAATGATTATTTTAATTACAGAAGTTTTGAAAATATCATTTGACACATTGGTCAGATAGCCTTCAGATGGAACGCCTTCTGTTGTTGATTTCAATGCCTTGTGGTTTTAGTGGCGATACCTGCTGTGCACATTTCAAACAGTTGTTTGGAAGCAGAGTCACTTAGGAAATGTAACTTCGAAGCAGAGCTGAAAGCGGCCTTTAAAAAAAAAAAAAAAACAATCGACAAGACAACACAGAGCATTTGAAAACAACCCGCTCGGCCGCAGATCTGAAAGCATGTCTGCAAATTCAAGATATCCTCCAGTACAAAAGCACTTTCCCATTAATGAATAGTACATGAGCTGGGGAAATTATTGCTCAAATTCTCTGGGCAGATAATGATTCTCATCTTTATCAGTGGTTTATCTTCTAAGGTCAAGATTAAAGTGAAAAGTGATGTGAGCCCCCAGTGTCTCCAATTAAGACAAAGAAAGGAAAAGAGAGATGGGGGGTGTGAGAGGGAGCAGAGGTGGACCGAGCTGTATTACGCCGCTTGCCGTTCCCTCAAGTATCCGTGAGAAATAGAAAACAACACAATTAAATTATGACACCTGACACCTAGACCTCACATCAGTGTGAATCATAATGGCTAACTGCTGGAAGTGAGATTCTGTCAGACGATTAATGCGATCACACACATTAGCACCTTTCTAACTTGACATTTTCTTATACTTTTTTTCTTGGTAAAGACCCAAGGATACATGGCTATAGTAACTACGTGTATGTTAACCTATACATGATCTCCATGAGGAATCAATTAAGAGGTTAACCCAGTGGGAGAAAATGTATTTATTGCGAAGCCAATTGGGCCTTCAGACACATTTTGTATAATTTCATTATTTATTGCCTACTGATTTGTTTAGTTCCTAGAAAATATATTTACATTACATATGGAGGACCTCTACATGGATACACTTAAAAATTATCGTTTTTATTAACAATAAATGGAAAATTACATTTTGCATTCTTTGTTTTCTTGTGCTATAAAGGGACTATATTTACTTCTGTTTTGTAATGTGAGAGACCTCTTCCTCATAAATAACAATTTGCTGTGTTTGGCTACTCTGCTCACATTTACTAATGATTCATATGCTTATGCTGGTTATGCTGTTGAGAAAATAAGGAATGAAGGAAAGTCTGGATAAACACAATTTCATTCAGCAAAGAGGCAGTAATTTTGTTTTTGTGTTGCCTTGTATCTTTTTATACATTTAACCTGTAAGGTTGAGTTCACAGTTTTGCCACTTGGTGCTCAGATTTTGTTGCCACAAGTTTTCATTTTGTCCCAGCCTTTTTCTATGAGTGAAAAAAAGGTTCCAAGTGACAGAAAACAAAATTGTTGAATAACTTACTCAAGGCTGTATGGATCCAGGCATGATAGATAACATGAAGCTGTTGGTAGATGGCTTTTTCCTTAGCCAAAAGTTTGAAATGGTGAAAAAACAAATGTGTTAAATATGGGAAACTATGACTTAGACGCCAATGCTCTTGTGAATCAACATGAACACAAATTCCAGCTACACCAGCAATTGCTTTTCCAGATTTCTTTACAGAACTAAAATGTTGTTCACTAGCAGGTAAAATACTTAGAAGTTGGAAGATGGAGATATTTAATGTTGATATCCGCATATTTAGTGAGAATTATCTTGTGCCATCTAGATATTTGCCTTCGATAACAGTATATTCCATTCCAGTTTGGATATTGTTTTCTCTTTATCACTCCAAACAAAGAACAAAAGAACTGCAAACAAAAAAAAATAATACTTTGAACAAATACATGTTTTTGTTAGAAACAAATCTGTGATAGTAGCATATTTTGTTGACAAAAGGGTAGTTGGCAGCTGGGAGTTGGAGGGCAGTTCATGCAGTCTGCTTCTTCTACATTTTCATCATAAAAGCCAAACTTTTCCAACATCTTGATTTTAAATGAACAGAAATTACATCTTAGCACTGCACACACAATACTTACGTTATCACAAAACACCTACACATCATGCCCACATTGTAACAGTGAGTGCTTTGTTATCAACACAAGGCTTGATCCAAGCAAGAATATCCAAACAATTTTGTGGCAGCGCAAGTGCAACGCGTTTGATTGCAGAGTATTACTGTGTCACCACAAGGCACCAGAACAGTGCAAGTTATTCAAACAAAGCCCCCACAAAGATTAAAATATCAGCACAGTCGAGAGGAACAAACTGTTGTCAAACTTTGTCACAAGAAATTCAGGCACATTCTATTCTTTTTTATTTTTAATCCTCTCTTTTTATTAATCTGTTTCACAAAGAAAGTAACACTGCTTTCAAATCGTTGGAGAGCCTTTTAAAGTTTTTAGGTCTTATACTTATTTTTGAATAGCAGACATGAAACTTTCTGACAGGTTTTCAACACTTTTATCTAAGTTATCATTCACTAAATATCACTTTCACATTGGCGCTTGACAAAAGTTGCTCAGGAGGATGACTGTTGGTATACAGGCAGTTTAATGGGTGGGGGAACTGTTTAACTGACAGAATCAATTAGTCCTCCATCAGTTTAACGAGCTAAAGGGTCTCACTTTGTTTTGGCCCGGCAATAGAGACGACAAAGCAGCAAAAGAAAAGCAATCTTTTAGCTCCACCGGTCAAATAGATGATTCCTCCAGGTGATTTTTTTTTCTTTCTCTTTTTTTTGCTTCAGCTGAGCTGCATTGATTTGGCAGCCATGGGTGGATGTCACACATGCACTGAACAATGCTCAATGACTTTGCTATCCCATTCCCATTTAAATTGCCTCCGCGTTTTCTTTCTGACACCTGTTTAAATCAATGCCTTCCTCTGCAGGTCATGGGCTGAATGTACTGAGCCACACACCGGCCGCCTCTCAAATCCACTAAAATCAACACAATAATTGAAATATTTTCAAGCTGATTACACCGAAGCCCGGGGCTTGGCTGGTTGCTAAGAGTACGCTCCCCAGTTGCTAGGGGGAGTAAATCATCTTGCATTATTTGATTTTTGTTACTGATATGAAACTGCTAGTCCCTCGATTAAATGTCTCACAGCCAAACACCTTGGGGATGGACGGGAGAGAAAAAAAATAAAATAGCCACTGCAAACCTGTAAAATAGCATCTCTACCTCTCTGCTCCATGGGGCTTTAACACAAATCTATCTGCTTGTTTATGTTTGTTCCTGCTGAAATAGACGAGACCTCCGGTTCTTCTCTCTTTCAGGAAAAACAGAGGCGACAGCAAAATATCTAAAACGCACATCACACAAAGGTTTGGTTTGATCAGGACTGATCTGTATGTCCGTTATATCAAAACTGACTGCATAGTCAAGACTGGGTGGTTTGAGCAGCAATTTTTGAGCAATTTGGATGGCATGGTAAATTGATGAAAAAGTGTCACACATGGTGAAGGGTCCTTTTTCCTAGTGGGAGGTATCTTCACGTTAAAGTTGACGCTTCTTGCACATTTACATTGCGGTCACAAACAGGATTTTTTTTTATTCCACCTAGTTTATCTCCAAATAACTTCCACTTCCACTTATTTCCTTCATCCGAGCAAAGAGCAGACTATCCCACTGCACTGTAGCCTCCTGAATCTGATGCTCTCTGATTACAACTGCACCTTCACTCCCATTCAATTTAATATTAATACAGCGGTGAGGAGGATTTTCTCTAAAGACTTGTCAGACACCATGGGCTGCTTCAGCAGGCCTTGTCAAATGAGATCAGTGTTCACCATAATGGTAAGGTCAAGAGAAGGGGCAGCCTCTTAACTTCATAACATCCTGACAGCGAGCATTTTATTATGTTCAGTTACCATGGAGCACATTGACTTGTGAAGTCCTGCATGCTGCACAACTGCATGTGTGTGTAAAAAAAAAAATGTGACAATGTAATCCCCTAAATAGACGTAGCCTAAGAAAAAAATCTACTGATGTAAGGCTATCTTCAGTTTATTAATGAACTAAGTTTCTCTGAAACACATTTAAAGTATCAAGAGTTTTTGTTGACCTTAATCTCCATAAGATGCTTTTATTTCCCAGCAACTAAACCTGAGTGGTCCACACATCAGTGGGCTTTGAATGGGACAATACAACTTATTGCTCAGGGCACCGTTTCACCAGGGGCGGCTGAAGCACATCTAAAAATTTACTGTTATTTGCAAATCCAGTCACCTGGGATTGGGTGTCCAACCATGTTAGAACTTTAACTGATGTTTACGCACAATAGGAGGATGATGATGCTGAAATTAGTTAACTGATTTGCAGATTATCATTCAGTGTCAATTTAATATTTAGTTTTTTTTCTTTCTAAAACAAATTTGCCAGATAAAGACTGGAAATTAATTGAATTCATATGACACATACTTCACCATATGTAAAACAAAACGTTTACATCACAGAAGGTATTAATATATAACAAATAAATGCTACATATTGCTAATGTTCTCAATGCATTTATGTTTATGTTGATGTTTTTAGTGCTGTTTTTGTGTTCTTTTTGGTTGTAGAAAAGCTTCTGAGCCATGTCTTTAGCATGGAGAGGTCCATGGTGAACCGAAATGGACAGATTTAATTTTTAAACTCTATATGAGATGATCCAATGTACTTTATGAATTTAAGTTAAAGCAGAGCTTTTTGATTTGGTCTTAAGTCATAAAGTGAAACAGGTCTTATTGTTTATTTGACAATTTTGCCTAAGTTAATGACAAGTTGTCATAACAAAGACATTTTGAATAATTTCAACTTTGTGTTAAAAGTGTGATAATTTACCAAATGACACTTTATGACAACAGTCATAAATATTTATGAAGATTTATTGATGTTCATGACAGGTGTTATGTCATGTTTATGACAGTGTAATGTTAGTATTATTCACCCCCTTCAAATAAAGTGTTACCATGTATATTCCAGGCACATAGTTTCATTTTACAGCACAATCAAGAAATTACATAGCCTTCAGTTGTTATGAAAATTATGTATGTATAAAAGTAAAAGAAATTTGATTTCATATCTTAGCCATATCTGACGCCTCTGTCTCTTTAAGAAGCTCCTACCATTTCCTCCCCCTTCGGGACGTCACTACAACATTGCTTCTCCATGCCTCCCATTGATGCCTAGTCCAGCTGTTCTTAGGAGCTCAGCAGACTTTCAGTTCCAGTATGTGTTCGCTAATTGCTGCTCCAGCTAGTCTGGAGGAACTGTGTTGGGTACTGAATATCCAAGATGGAGCTTTGGGTTAATAGGAGTTAAGGCATCCCTGAATGCCTGCCACAGGTTGAATAAGTCAAAGCAACACTGGGTGTTTGATGAAAAAGATAAAGCTCAAAAATGTCAATTTTGCAGAATACTTCCTCCTTTAAAGGTCTTTTCTCTGTTTATACACAGTAGCAGTGGATTTGTGTAAAATCTTTCTGACTGCTGTACTTGGGTGTCACATAACTGAGGCGATAGCAGCAGAATACAGTGTTTCACAAGAGGGAAATGTGTGGAAATCAAATGAAAACCCTAAACAGGAATTTAAATACATTTGTACCAGCTTAAGTTCAGATCAACCCCACCATGGATTATTCTGGCCTCTGCAACCATGTTAATATTCATCATGGCTTGTACATCATGTTGAGTCACATTCTGGCTGAAACATATAAGAGCCTGAAGTTCTTGCAGCTGGAGCTCTCCGTTTTATGGGAGTTTTAAAAGCATAAATTTGCCTGACTGAATGGAAATGCTTCAGAATCTATGTTAGAGTATGGAAAACTTTACTAAAGAACCAATTAACCTAAAACGTGGTATCTTTGAGTGAACCTTCATTGTTTAAAGGTTTTCTGGTCATTACCGTTTTTCATCATGACCATTAGTATGCAGAGATCCTAATGCAATTGTTGAAAACTTGGTCATTTTTGGGTGAAATTTTGCATTGCTAAAAAGTGGATGTCCTGTTGAAAGGAAAGGGTCACGCTAGTGGAGCCTTTCATACGAAAAAAACCCTGCTGGATCCAGAAAAAGAAGAATTAACACTATTAAGCCATCATGTTAACAGGGCACCAAGTCAGGCTTGTGATGGTTGGATCGATAAAGTACTTCCACTCACTTTTATTTACCAACCAGCGCTGTTCTTGTAGCTGATTTGTCTTTAAACAGTGCTGCTGTTTAACTGCTTTATTCTGCCTCTGTACAAGACCATCTGGCCCCTTGTCCTGTAAGTCTTTCCTAAAGCCCATGCCTGACAAGCAAGAGATATGTCAGTGCAGTCCTCAGCACAAAGCAACATCTGCTATGCCTGACGCCCACCATTGTGTGGCCATTTAATCTGTCCCCCTCCTCCCCTTTAACGGCGCACAACAGTTCCTGGTATTATGCTTTGCCACTCAATTAGCATTATCATCCCGCTGAAATAGAAGCCAATTTACCTTTAATGACGTGATTGTTAGATGAGTGACAGCAGTCGCCGCAGCCACTGTCGCTAAATAAACGGAAGCCTGCCCCTGTTTTCCTGACTGGTCGCGCTGAGGGCTGGGAAGTCAGAACCAGCCAATGGCGATGGCCTGACTTCACCCCTTCGCCACCCACATTGTTTCCTAGGGTTCATAGAGGCAGTGTGCTGGAAAATTGAGTCCAGATTCATTAGGTTTTCAGTGTGCCGCCCGAGTCAGTTAAATTGATACATTTCCTAACAAAATTGAAGTGCTTTTGTGGTGCCTGCGGATGGCTGGTGACCCCACTCGGCCCACTGAGCAGCCGAAGCAAGCTGATGGATCCATTAGACCGCTTAGACTGCTTATTCCTCTCTCTCCATCTCTGACTGACACTGTAAATCTGAACCAATTTCAGACTCTAATCACCATTACAAACCCCTTCCACTGTCCATTTGTTACTCTGCAATTCGAATACACTACCTAGATTGGTTCAGAAATACCAGTTTAGAGGGGCCCTCCTGCTTTCCCATGGTTAAATGGCTCATGACTGGTCCCTTTTTCCCAGCTGAAGCAGAAAAATGCAGCGGCCACAGGAGGAGCAGGCAGGGGGGATAACATACAGAGAAACAAAGAGCCTTGAACAATTCCCAGAAGATAAACGAGAATTAAGAAAAATGATAGATAAATGAATAAATACCAGGAAAAAATGAGAAGTGTGAAATTCAGTGAGATGACAGACAGGTCTCAAGGCCACACTGCTGGCTGTGGTAGAAAGGTGTCCCTTGAATAACAATGACTGTTACACCTCCAAAACATTTCCTCATCCACTAGTCATTTTTACCCGAGCTTTTATCTGCTCAGTCAACCGCACAGCACAAGCGAAGTGGCTGGAGGATATTATTTCCCAGTTGGCCCAAGTCATATAACTCGGCTTAATATGCGCTCTATAATTTAAGAAACTTGAATTATAGCACAAATACGCCTCGCTTTATATTATCTATCTAACCTTCAACTTGGTTGGTTCAACTTTGAATTAGTGACTCCGAACATTTACACATAACGGGTGAAAAAAAAAAGAAGAAGAAAAACATGCTTGGAAAAAGTCAGATAGCAAAGCCTTATATGCATTATTTATGCCCTTAAATCATAGCAGTTCAATGGAAGGGCTTATATTGAAAACCGGTGAGCTCACCCGTCAGTCTACATCTAATTAACTGCAGCACCTCATATCCTCTGAGTGCAGTGGAAACACATTTTAATTGATATTGAGATGTTTATGCCCTTAGAAAGTAATTAAGATTTTCAATTAATCCTCTCTTATTCCTGGACATCTTGGGTTTGATGTCCTTGAGCGTCCAGCGATTATTCCCCGAACCTCTCCTCAAATGAGGGAACTTCAATTACTTTGCAGGGAATCGCAACCCTGTGAGTGACCTCATCTGAGGCTGCATCATCATTGAAATTAAAGGCCATACAAACCCAATTAAATCATACAATGCCAGTGAAATCAACACCAACTTGCATGGTAAGTTTGAATTGGCCACGTCGTGAACTTGGGAATTTAATTTAAGTCTAATGAAAGCAAGAAGACAAGCAATTGTGGAAACAGCTGCTTTTGGGTTATCAATAGCTCTATAGCAATCAATTAAAGCAGCCGATTCTCATAAAGTTGATCCCCTTTTGGGATTAGAATGATTTTTATGCTCCAATCCTCTCAGGCTGCAACATTAAGGCCAAAATAAGAACACAGCTCTAATAAGGATTCTTGCTCACAGGCAAAAACATAGAAAAATAATAATAATAATAAAAAAAAAATCAAAAAAGCGTTTTTTTTCTTCTTCCCCAACACATTCACACTGCTATAAGCAAAAGGTAACAGCTGATATGAAAGCATAATCCATGTGCTACTGTATTTTATTTGCTTTTCGGATTTACATCTGCTCCAGCATCAAACACATACACAGAATATGACAATGTGACAACACTGGCTGTCCAAACGTCTATTATTATGTAAGGAATAAATAATAACTTCTCCCTGCTGCTCTTGCAGGTCCGCTTTGCTTACACATAAAAATCACCTGCCCATCTAGGCAACAAAAAGCTTGCTTAGGGATTATGGTGACATAATCTTAGCAGTGGCCTGTGAGTCGGGGGCTGAATGGGTTTGAACCCTCTATGCCACACTGAGATAACATTTGTCACCGGGGTTTCTCGGCGCCCTATTCATAGATTAGTGGACCGCCGCCTTTTCAGAATGTGAAATGGCTTTGGCACTGCTGTGTGTTTATTTTCAAAAACCTGCGCCTCCAAGGATGAGGGGAGCATCTTGTCCTTTTCTTGAGAGCACAACCGTTTGGCCTCATCCAAGCAAACAGAAATCAGCAGCCTCTTTTGTCCATGCAAATCTGTCAGGGCAGTGGACACCGGGGAAAGCTCTCATTCTATTGTTCCTCAGAGGTTCTCCTGAGATTATATGTGATATTCTAGCCTTAAAGTGGCAAAAATTGAAAGTTGAAAAGCCAAAGTAGAATATGTAGGTTGATATTTCAGTTTTTCCTCATACTCAGATGTTTGAAAAGGATAATTTTTTAATTTGTGAGTATACTTTCAGCTATACAAAGTGTACAATACACACAATTGTTCAGTAAAAGGCTGCCCATATATTTTAAGCAATAGTTGTTCATTCTTGTGCTAGCCTCTAAGAAACAGCACCAGTGAAGTAGTTTTGGACTCGTTATGCAATACTGGAAATACAAAACAGAGATGAAATGATGACATGTTAGCCAACTGTCTAAGATTTTCTCTTTCCATAAAAAAAAATCAGTGCCTGAATTCTTGCAACATGACTTTTGCCAAAAAATTTTAACCTTTTGTCTCCAAAGATAAAATTTTTATTGGAAATAAAAATAAAAAACTAAATAAAACATTTTTCAAGACACTTGTTAGTAAAGCACATGTAGAAATTAACTTACTGAGCTGAACGTTACATTTAATCTGAGTCCTGTTTTTAAAACCTTCACAGTATTATCATTATTATCAATGTGCAAGTGTTCCTTAACAGTATTATTTTCTTATATTTTACATGTTTTTTTTTCCTTTACTTTTGTATGAATATGCAGATTCCCATGTTAACTTGTTGCTGTGACATAATTTTCCCCACTGTAGGAGAATAAAGAGCATTTCTATTCTATTCGTTTTGTTTTGCTATTCTTTGTGTGTGTGCTGTTTCAAACCAGGACCTATATAAACGCTCGTGTAGTAAAAATGTGCTTTACGGGTTATTAAGCGATCTGGGTGCTCAAATTTATGTTCAACCAATCTTGGAAATAAAACAACCCACTAAAGGGGGAAAGTATATTACCTCACATGACTTTCTGCACAAGGTGAGTCCTGAATGTGCAGAATGCTTCATGCCTGCAGGTGAAAGATCAAACCCACAACCTTTCATCTGTAGTGCTTAGGTATCCTAAGCACTGCCTTCTTCCAGAGATTTGTAAACATGACAAATCACGAGTAAGATGAATTCCAGGCCAACATTTAAAATATCTCCGGAAATGTATGATTTGAAGCACCACATGAAAGATTCATATTTCACCTTTATAGTAAAAAAAAAAGACTATAAAACATACTGGAATAAAAAAGTACAAGAATTAGATGGGTGTTGCAGTAATGTTATTCACGTTAATCTATAATGAGGAAACCGGGTGAACTTTAAAAATGGTCCATTTTATTCTGTTTCTAATTTGCACAAATGTGAGTTGGTGTTCTTCATGCTGCTGACTAATCAACTCTAACAGAACTAAAAATGTTTGAGAAATGGTATCTCTAATGAGAGGGTGTCAAGAAAAAGGGCAGAGAAAAAACTTTTGTTGGCCTTGTGTGGCTTCCAAGTTTTGTTTTCCTCAAACTTTTAATCAATAAAGGTTTAATTTTGCATTGAAAATTATTCCTAATGCAGAATTAAACATTACAGATTACTCATCATGCCATGAAATAAAGATATCTTAGATATTTCTTCTTTTTTTACACCATATATTTCAGATAATCAAATAATGAAATAAACATTGACAAAGATAATGAGATTAAATAATTAAAAATAACTAGCAAATTTGAATTGTGAACTGAATTTATTAATTGATAAAAAATAAACAAGTATCTAAATTACCCCATGTCAAAAAGCTGATCCAATATCTGGTTATGCCACCGTTTCCTGCCACACTTACCATATAAATGATGAAAACTCAATATGAGTCTTTGGCAAGGATTTGTGTAATCATTTTGACCAAATTGTTTTTATTTGCAGAATAGCTTCATTAGACCACATTAGAGGGTCTTAAGCATTATCAGCCGGTTTGAAGTAACTCCAAAAAATCCAATCTAATTCATCTCCAAACTTTGACTAAGTCATAATTTTTTTTTTTTTAGGTTTTTGAGTTTTTCAGAAGTGCACTTACAGCTGTGCTTTGGAGCATTTTCATATTGCATAACTCAAGTGACATGAGTACAGCAAATGAGCTGTTGGTTTAAAGAAATCTTTAAGTAGATTAAAAGTCATGGTAAAAAAAAACTGAAGGAGGAAGTTTTAACACAAAATGTAAAACGTTTGGTAATGAACTATACATAAAGACCTTATGTGGACCCAAAACAGAGCAAACTGATGTAAATATGTCATAGAGCAGACAGCAAAATTAACATAATGCCATCATTAATACGTTGCTTTATACAAATTCTGCCAAAATTTAAAAAGTTATTTTGGTGGAGTTCAATCTGGGAAAATAGACTAGGAGTTTGTCAAAATGAATAAAAATTAATTTTTAATCTAGGTGGACTGGCAAAGTTTAAACAAAGGTTGCATTTGCATTATTTGATTACAGTTCTCCGCTGCAACCCATGTCGACATCTATTATGTGTCTGTTGTGTGGTGAACACTTTGTTTTACAGGAAAATTCATTACTAAGAAAAGACAACAAGGCAAAGCTTTAATTATAGCTCAGTTATTTGTTTTACTCACCGCAAGAAACTGAGGAAAACATTGATCTGCTTCTGCTTTAATTGTTTCAGCTTTAATTAATTAGCCGTTACCTGCGACTTTATTCATATTCTCATATATAAAGGACAGCATTTCTCAAAATTAATTGGTACTACTTTAAGCAATAATTTTAAAAAATTACCACTGTATATCAGCATGGTAGTTTCTGTGATCCCCCTGAGTAAATGGTTTCTCAGTTATCTTATCATGAAAAGTCATTCAGCTAAACATTTGTGAATCTACAATACGGCTACAACTCTGCAGCTTCGTAACACACCCACTGTGTATTATTTGAGCACGCTTCAAGAGGTCTTTAATCAGCCTGAGCGGTC
Organism: Micropoecilia bifurca; assembly: GCA_903067075.1. Classification (NCBI taxonomy): domain Eukaryota; kingdom Metazoa; phylum Chordata; class Actinopteri; order Cyprinodontiformes; family Poeciliidae; genus Micropoecilia; species Micropoecilia bifurca. The sequence goes on along the minus strand of CAEGAF010093282.1, from coordinate 12,831 downwards.
CCCACAGTTAGCATTTAAAGCGAATCTTTGCATCACAAAAGGGTGGGATGTGTAAATGAGATGTGACATTTTATTTGTGCGAGGCTATGCAGCAAATAAATAAATATCAGCCCGTGACAGACAGAGACTGCTGGGAAAATCTCCTTTACACTGCACTTGCTGGTTAGCTGTCACACCATTAAATTGTCTTTCTCGTTGACATGTTGCCATCCGATCGGTTAGCAGATGTAAAAAAGAGGGAACACTTGCCAAACTGCCTCCAAGAGCATGAAATTGATATTGTGAATTGTATGTGACAGTGCCTCTTCTGGCCTATAATTGATCTACATTAAGGCTACAAGGCTTGAGCATGTGATTGGGAAGCGAGGCACATCATGAGGCTTCTGTGCATCCCCGGCTGGCAGCCAGGACAGTTTATTCTTGCACTGGAAAGATTACATCTTCAATTTTACCTGGAGTGTATGGACTTCAGTGTGCCAGCAGATATCTCTCCATAAGTGGGACCTTACTTACCGCTCTTTCAAGTGCTAGATCTATCCATTCACTCTAATTAAATTGAGCTTTTTAATCTGGTTCTTCTAATCCAGAGTCAAGTGTGTTGGGACTTGGATGATGTGATTTGAAAGTGAATACTCTTGATTCGCTGAAACACTGTTATCTCTTCCCTGCTATTGAAATAAATTTGAAAATTAGGTTTGTGCACTTAAGTGCCTAACATTCAGATAACCTGAGACGGCTGGAGTACAGTGTTTTTGAAGTAAAGCGGAGGGAAGCAAAAATCCGTCAATCAGCAGCTATCATTTTAAAGAACAGGGAGCCAAAAACGGAGCTGAAAAGCAGTCAGAAATAACACCGCCTTTCATTTGCATTTATTTATTTATTTGTCCAAACAAACCTTGCATTGTCGTGCTGTTAAAACCTTCTAATAGCCAGATGGTGAAAATGGGAAATCTAAACTCCTGGCCAACCAGAGAATTTCAGTGCCAAACCCTTCAGTGGAAACGAGAAAATAAACTGATAAATAGATAAATGAGTGGGATTTGTACGAAGATGACCTCTCTTGGCAATCCCGGGGTCCATCTGGCTGAAGGTAAGCCCTCCATCTGAAAAGCAGCATAGCATCTATTGCTCCACTCTGCAACCTCTCTGCTGGGGGAATTCATGCAGTTTGGTCTTTAAGATCCAGATCAGGACGGGGCTTGATAAAGCTTGTTCTAGCTGGGTATCCAGAGATAGGGGTCTTACCTATGAGTCATTTTCAGCATGATCACCCTTATCTGTGTTGAGCTGGTCTCCCCCTGGTTACTCGTGGGGCCCCCTCTGTTTAACCCTCCCCTCGCACTCCATCTCTCGCATGGCTCCACCACTAAAAACACACACAAAAGAAGTCCTCCCACTGCCAAAGATGCTTGTTTGTCGAGGATTAAAGGTATTTTCCCCTGCCTCTGTTTCAGCATCTGTATTTGGCAAGAGTGGACCTTTATTTCGGGTCACAGCGTCACCACTGTCACCAGCAAACCGTAGGCCACAGTCCAACTTAAACTAGCTGATACAAATCTGTGTAAATTGTGCCAGAGTTACTGCCATGATGAAAGAAAGACAGTGGGAAATAGTTAAGCTAAGTATTTTATTCATTCATGGTGTGAGAAAATTCTTAAGAAAATAAATAATTTAGAAAATTAGCCTAGAGAAAAACGATAAAAAACTTTTCTTTGACTGAAAAAGGGAAGTTGTGGGAAAGCGCAAGATTTCATATTACTGTGTTCACCGTGGTAAAAACCATCCCTTTCCACAAGGCTTTACTTTGTACATAATGTTTGGACTTTTGGCTAAGGAGAAATGATTGCCTACTGTAGATTGGATTAGTTGAAGTTTTAAATGATTTGAACCGATTTGTCATTGTTCAAAACCTCCTCATTCTCATTGGTGATTGGTCAGCTTAAATTTCATCCTGAAAAATCAACCTCAATGGGAGAAATCCCAGATGAAGCTCTAAAGGAAGATGAGAATCAAATGGAATTGAGTATTAAGGCAATGTTTGTAGAAAAGTCAATACATCCTGGGAGAAAGTCATGTTTTTAAGTGCACCCTGTCTCCCATCCCTCAGTTTTTGGTGGTTTTAATAATTAAAAAAATCAAAATGTTTATGTATCATAATGATTGTATTTTATTTGTAATATAAAGTGTTGATATCTGACACTGATTTCAAATGCTAAAAGAGCAAATTAAATGACAATCAAAAAATTAATTTGCAAAACTTTGACAAAACAAGAACTGTTTATTCTAATGATTAACAGTTCATATTTTGATTAGGAATAAGTAACAGAGGTTGTTGAAAAGCATTTAGGTATGCATATATCTAACAGCTGGTACAATCAAAATGCTTACAAATTTCTATTTCAAAAGTAAATAATGTCTTATATAATTTGCAGATTAATTAAAATATTGTCAAAAGCCATCATGTTTGTCTATTGTGATATTGTCCAAATCCATGCTTTATTCTTCTCTTTATGTTTGTCATACAAATGAATAACAAAATAACTGTCTTTTTATGAGGGCTTTGGAAAAAGTAAGAAATAAATTTGAGTGACTCACCAAAGCCTACAACAGAGGCTGAAGACTTGCCTCTGCTGTGACAGCATTTCTTGTATATTTACATCTTTTCCTCCTGGGATTGTCCATGAATGTAGGACTACCATCCCCAAAAGGAATATCACAGTAAACTAATCAAAAAGCTCTGACACAAGCGGCTCTCATGTCCCAAAGTGGAATGCTCCCCTCCACACTAATTGGTAAAGTTAGATCCACTGTATATGTATCTGCAGAGACATCACTCATTGTGAACATTTATGATGGAAAAAAAAAATTATATCAGGTTTTTTTGCACACTCACAAGGCAAAGTCAACAGGGGGCCTCAGTCGAGTCCCTTGTTTGGATAAACAGACAAACATCAATTTAGCAACCCTGATTCCATCTCTTTAGGCTAACATACATTACCGCTCAAATAGACTAAATGGATGTTCTAAACGGCAGCTCATAAACAAACGACAGCAGGGTGGGAATGATCTTTGCTGTAGCACAAAAGGATGGCACTCCAGGGGGTTGCATCTCTCCGCAGTGGCAGGATGTGATCAGAGATGTCCCTGCTGAAAACTATCCAGGTTAAATTATACCCAAAGCATAGGCAAAAGAATAAAAAAAAGATGAATGTAATGAAAAAAATGTTGACCTTAAACACTCATAGCCCACAAAAACAAAGAAAAAAAGCAATTCTGCCTTAACAAACACAAGACCTTAGAGAAAAGAAGAGAGAAGATAGAAATGGAAGAAAGGGGAATAAGTGTGTAAGCTGAAGTGTGTGTGTGCGTGTGTGTGTGTGTGTGTGTGTGTGTGTGTGTGTGTGTGTGTGTGTGTGTGTGTGTGTGTGTGTGTGTGTGTGAGATGCCAAGAGGGAGAAATAAATGGGAAGATGGGGCTAAAAGGAAGTGAAATGACAGAAGAGAACGGAAGTATTGGGGTCACACTGATGGGCCCTGAATTGTGTTGTGAATTGAATGAACTCATCTTTGAAAGACTACTGTGTATTTTTTCCCTTTATTGAGAGAATAGCCATATTAACATCCTGTTCTCTTTGCGAAGTCAAAGCCATATCAGATGATGATTGGGTTTGAGAAACGCTCTGATGGGAAAATAGAGCCCATTGCATCCACACATCACCATCTCACACCACATTGGCATATGCGGCTCACTGCCTCTTACTCCTGCCAGAATTGAAGAGCTTGCACAGAGGAAAGTAAATAGATGGTTGAATAGCAATGGCCTCTGCCACCGAACCTTTTATCAGTGGGAATCTAACAGCCGTGCCGTTTTAGAATTTCAGTTTAGCTTCCGATTACGGTATGTCCCGGCATTTTATTCCCTACATCTCTATGCTTCATAGCCTTCAAACACTTCTCAGTAACTGCCTATTATCCAACAGTTCCACTCTACTGACCCTGCCAATAAAACTCTTCATATCCTTATAAATGAACTCAATTGCGGCGTTCTAAACATTTACACTGCGCTAACAGATCATCTTCACACCTCGGAATTGGCTAAATTCCTTTTTCCTTATGAATATATAGGAGGAGATTAGAGATATGATAGCTTTTCAGATTGCTGCACCCAGCGAAATTAGTTTAGTGAGCGTTTACAGACTAAATTGGAACCATTAAATAGCGGATTGAATTGATGGCACATTCATTGTCTCTCCATCGGTATCACTGTAAAATCAATTAGCCGTCACTTTTCCATTCTCAATAAAGTATGATTGTCAGCTACGGATGAGTAAAGAAGACCCCGACAGTTTCTCGCACCAGAACGCCATGTGAAAACAAATCTGGGCCAGGGGTCTGGCAAATGTAATCTGTAATTGTGCAAAAAGAAGCAATTTTCTGCACCATGCATAGGATGTGCCATAAGGTTAAAAATGTATCACTAGAAGTGATGTTGCGACGCTCTAATCACATTGTCAAGGTAAGAAAATATAGGCATTGCCTATTGATTTTTGTCATATTTTTAAATGTGTAGTGTTATTTTTTACAGTAATAGAATTTGTAAAATCTGAAGAAAAAAATGGATTTGGAAGTTTGTTAAGTTTGGAAGATGATTTTAAAAATAAGCAGAAGTGTAGTTTTTACACAAATGCTTTAGTCATAGGAAATAAATTGATCTAGTGATACTTTTCATGTTTAATTGCAATATAAACTTATAACATTATTGTTACCATCATCACCTTATCCTAATAGGTTTCTCTATTTTAGAATTACAGAAGGAGTACAAGCATTAATTATCATTTTATCTGCTTATGGCTGGAGGATAACAAAGGGGTTAAAAAGATTTTACAATGTGAATAATCATATTTTTAACAATAAGAATATATTTTTTTATTACGTTACAAATTCCAACAAATAAAAGTAAATATTTATTGTCATTTTATTTTATTATGCATTTATCAGGTTTTGTTTTCCAGTTCTAAATCTACTGAGTTCAGAAAGCTTTATTCCAGTACGACTCTCTGCTACATACATAAAAAATACCGTCCTTCATTTCTTTTCTACAAGACAAAAAGGACTTTTCTTGAAAACCAGGTATCAAATTAAAGTGCTTGTGCAACAACATCATCATTCTCTCGTAGCTTCTGGTCAACGTTCACCTTTTTGCCATTTCATAACTTTATTTTGTGCTCATGGATTGCCATTTCTATCTCACCTGCTACCATTTGTTATGTAGAAAAATAAAAGTAATTTGTACCCACAAGCCTAATCTTCAACATCATTTACCATGTTGTACAAATATAATTACCACACTATGTATTTCTCTCTGTTGCTTGTTTGCATAAGCTATGGTGCTAAATATTAAATCAATAAAATGATAAAAAATGCTATTTTGCAGCAAAGTACATGTGCATTTGTTCGCACTGGAAACAAACAAATTAGTCTTGGCCTTGGGTCAATTTGTAAATTCATATTCTTATATTCAAGTGTTCCCATTTCTTCTCACCCTACTTCCATTTCTGGAAGTAAGGTTTAGTATCCATGTTTTTAAACATTCTTTTCGAAAAGTTTTCTTAAAAATAAACATTTTCATCATATGTGGCAGATTTTCTTAGCACAAACTAAGAATAGAATTTGGGAAATTACAAACTAACATGACTACACATTTGCACACACTCAGTAGGAAATGTCCTGTAATCAAAAAAAGAGTTGGGTGAGAAAAGGTCGTAAGTTCTAAGATATCAAATGTATGTCTTGATACAGTTTGCTACTATTATGTTTTCAACTTTTTTAGTTACTTGTTTTTACTAGACATGGTATTCATAACTTAAAGAATTAGGTGGTAACATTTTAATATAGGGTTAGGGTAAGACAGATTATGGTCTTTTTGACCATAAATTGACATGTTATTGGTACAAAATATTCTGTGTCAAGTGACTTTTTCCACATGTAAAATACTGAATGTCACGATGTGGTGTGGTTGTGGTGAGGAGAAACGCTGAGACCCAGGTTAAGATGATGATGATGGATGATTTATTAATGAGAACTCAACAGTCCAAAAAGACAGGCAGCACGGCAGAGCGGAAAACTCAGAGGCTCAGCACCGGTAGCAACTGACACAAAAAGNAGTTCTACTGGAGAGCTGATCTGACACAAAGAGCGAATGCCGGCACAGGACTTCACAGTTCAACTGTGCCGGCAGACTGACTGACGTAGACACGACATATGACAAGGACCCGACCAGGAACAGAAACAACAGAGGAGACTAAATACACAAGAGGTAATCAAGAGAACGAGACACACCTGGGAAACAATTAACGGGGAAGACAGAGACAGGACTCACAGGGAACAGGACTACACAGAAAACTCAAAAATAAACACAGAAAAACACAGATCCTGACACTGAAACTGTCAAGCTAATGAAAAAGAGGTTAAATAACAACCTGCCCTCAGGATATTAGTCTGGTTTGTGTCTGTTATAAACAACTACAGTTGTCCCCTGTTATTATTAATAGACGTTCATAACATTTAGTTATTTTATGTGTAAAGATGAAAATCTAGCTTGTATGACATTTATTACTATCATAATTACAATCAAGCTGTCCTGTAAATTCTTTGCCATATGGTGGAGTGTTTTGCTGGTCTGTTATATATTACACCACGTGTGTGTGTGTGTGTGTGTGAAACACTGTAATGCTCTACTTCTGGTCTTGCTAATCAAAAAAGTCATTTGTTTAACAGATTGTTGTTTGGTATATATTTGCATTGTTAGTCAGCTGTTCTGTTTGTGCTGCAAATCAAACAGCTTTGTGTCTACCGGTTTGCCAGAGGCACAACTAGATATCCTCCGAGATCAAGACTCTCATCTAATTTTTCTTCTAATGAAATAAAATAGGTTCTCCCAGTGTCCCTCATCCAAACGCTTTGTGCAATGTCTGCACCGACACCTCCTTGTTTTCTCTGCATGGAGTAACATATGAACATGCATATGAAAATTACCAGAGGCACTAGCATCACATATGCTGTAATGCCATGGATGGCACAATGCAGCAAAGCCAGCTTTTCATTAGGCCATTTTGTTTAGTTGAAACAACAGATGAAGCTTTTTTTTGTGTGTGTGTGTGTTTGTTTTCAGCTAGAACTGGATTGGCCAACAGCCTGATTGACACTGCAACTTTTAGGACCTGCCAACAATTATCTGCTGGCAACAATCATCTAAAAGAAGGGCAGAAAACACACGATTAGCAATAAAAGGTCTGATCTTTAGAATTTTGCCTTTCACATTCTATCAATCAATAAAATAAAATTTTATTTGTATAGCACATTTCAGCAGCAAGGCATTTCAAGGTGCTTTACATAATTAAAGAAAAAATAAAAACAGCATGTGACATTGAAAAAAACAAGAAAGAGATTTTGAAAAAAAAAAAATCAACTGTACTCATTCTACTCGTTTTGTCGAATGAAACTGTTTTCTAATACCAGTAAAATAGTTTGACTTTGTTTGTACTTTCCATTGGTCAAAAATATTCACATTAATTAAAAATTTTGATTCACCAAAGGTTTCACTAAACCCGCAAGGTTTCCAAATCTTTTCATTCTAAATACATAATCCATCTCCCTTACTCCTAAAGGAAATCATTACATGCGGAAAAAGGCAATTGATGTTGACTGAATGACAGAAAATACTATATTCCTGCCATTGCAATTGGAGCAAAAAGTATTAAAATCATTGTAAAGACCACATTGCTTAAATGTCTAAGCAAAATTAAAGCATCTTTAGCCGCCTGCATCAGGCGTCAAAGCAGCAGAGGATTGATTATCTCCTCACAGATTGAGGGGCTTTTAGATTCTCAGATGAAAGGTGAGATGTGAATGCAGTCGGGTCTTATTGCTTCATGTTATCAACATTTCAGCTACCAATATATGTACCAATACACAGCAGATGCTCATCTCGCAGGTAAATACTTTGATTTCATGAATACAAATGGTTGCTCACAATAGGAACGGTAAGAATTCAATCTATATCAATCTGATTCAGAGACTTTGCAGGCTCTTAGAGAAGAATGAAGGGATTCAGTAGTCGCCTTCAGATATGAGCTCAGTGTTTGGTTTCAGTGGAAGTGGGGGGGAGGGAGGTATAATAATAAACTGACTGTGTGCTTTGCAGTTAGCCAATAGCTGCTGGGCTCTCAGGTCGGTGTGGGATTGACAATGTTTAAAGAGGCAGGCCAAGCAGCATCAGGGTCAGAAAAGGTTCCAGGTACCTGATCAACCTTAGACCAGTCCAGGAGCTCTTTAGTGTTCAGAAACTAAATGCGGGTGAGCAAAGCTTGCAGGGGGGCTTTTCTCATGAACCTGGCCTACGTGGGAGACGGGCTGTGGCGTAGGTCTGGAGATTCCTCGGAAAAACCAACAGCTGACGCTTGGTAGCAGGTGGGGAGCCGTTCTGTCCACAGGTGCGGCACAGATGCCTCCGAAGCAGAGCGAGCACCAGTTATCCTGGGACCTGGATACTCGCTGGAGTCTCCCGATTCTGTCTCACCCACAGCCTCTGCATCTGCTCAGTCATTCTCTTAGAGTAATTACACTTGACACCTGGTGGGCACATGATGGATGCTGGGAAACAAGAACAGAAATGTGACATGATTGTTTTACAGGGTTCAGTGACAACAGATTAAGTCAGATCTCTTTGTATGACAATAGCTTTTATGCTGTTTTATATGCCGATATGAAATAAATGGCATCTATATTTCCTTACATTTTATTTTAGATGTACAGTATTTCAAAGACATAATGAAGAATAAATGAAACGTGCAAGGAAATGCTTTCAAATTGGTGTCATAATTGCCATTTGGAAGATTTATAATTACAGAGTGCATCCATCAGATAAAAGAATGTGGATAAAAAAAATGGAGTTGGACTTCTAATGGAAATCTGTTTGGAGGGGGATAGTTTCTAATAAGTAATTTTGCCTAATAAACTATAACTGATTTAATCTCCACGTTATCAGGCCAAGATTTCACCACTTTCCTTTTTAATTGGCTATTTTGTAATCCCGATTCCCAACAGAGCGGATGGTCTTTCTCCCTCTCTGGAGAGATACCATGAAATCAGTTTGAAACAGTGTGTCAATCTCATTCTGAAGTGGCCATCTGGCCAGTGTACAGAAGCAAGGGATGGCATGCTGAACCGCGGGGTCTCTGTGAGGCAATCATGAGCAGATTTACACAATGTGTTAATGCAAATTTAATAGAGACTTCCTATCAGCCACTTTAATCTTCCATGTGTTCTCTTGGCCCGACCAAAACCAATATTTAACATTGAGATCCCAAAAATAACCATCAACTTTCAGATTTTTAAATATGATTCAAGTGGAGCAACCGTATCTCAAAATAACTAAGATGATTTACAATGCTGGGTAAAACTATTAGCTGTCATGATTTGGTGAGGTTGCGGTGAGGGAGGACGCCGTTGAGCCCAGGTCATGGTGAAAAATGATATTTTAATGNACGCAGAGACAGGACTCACAGGGAACAGGACTACACAGAAACTCAAAAATAAACACAGAGAAACACAGATCCTGACATTAGCATCCTTAGGTAAAATACAAAACGCAGTTTTCAAACAATAATTTAATTTATTTAGGGGAAAATATATTCAAATTAACAAGGCCTTATACATAAAAAAAATATTTAATTGCTCCCTTATTAACTATTTTTTGGAATGGTGCATTTAAATTCACAATCGATGCCCACACCTCATTACTGCCAGACTTGTACAATCAAGAAATGACATACACAGAACCTGCCAGACATCACGAAGTAGACTGAAAATGGCCTGCATACCTAAATTACTCCTACATCAATAACTCATCCAGTAGGTGACACAAAAACCTATAACTACATCAAATGCACTGCTTAGCTCCCCTTCCTCACTTTAGATTAATGTTTTATATTCAGTAATATGAAAGACACTCAGCAAAAATTTTATCCAAAAGAACAGTTCAAGGTTAAACATCACTGTTAACCAAAGAAAATACAAGAGCCTCACACATTTACCAAAAAATATGCTTAGAAAATGTGGAATTATGAGAGAAAGGTTAGAGCTTTTGGGAAAATGTACATCCTAATATATTTGTCATAAAACTAACAGCATTTCACAAAAATTCGGTTTTAGTGTGCAATTAACCGAGAGCATCCGGTTAAAGGATTTTCAAAGTAAAAGATCCTTCAGACTTAAATAACACATAAAGCGAAAATATTTAATTATTTATTGCGCGGCCCGGTACCAATTGGTCCACGGACTGGTACCAGTCCATGGACCGGGGCTTGGGGACCACTGATCTAGACAACCTGAGGTAATAAATGGAACCATAAATTATGTTTCTTGCAGAAACCTTGAAAGAAAATGTCCTACCAGTTCAGTTGGGATACGTAAAAGGAAACAACACAACAACAAGTGCTGTTGGAAAATAAATGAAGGTTCGGGAGTAGCCGAATCAAAGTACATATTTAAATTAAGATATTGGCATCATATTTGACAGACTGTTAAGATTAAAACCATTTTGAAAAAAAAAAAGTGGGGCAAAGTTTCTCGACGGTGATGTAAATGCTTGACGAAATGCTGTTACTGTCAAACATGGTTCAAGCAGTTAATTACTTTCTTCACAGTAGGATGGTCTGGATAGCATTTTTATTAATAAAGTAAATCTCCGTTTTTACAGTGTTTTTTATCAGACAGTTTGTTTCAGTTTTTGAATGACTTAAACATGACAAAAAGGCAAAAAATATAAATTATTGTGCTGTAAATATTTGAACCATTATTGATGTTGGTTATAGCTAGCTAAACAAACTAACTAACTTAAACTATAAAATAAAATGAAGTCATAGACAAAGACTGGGTAATACTCCGTGCCACACACCCACTATTGACAAAGCCCAAACCATCTTGTATGTCTGCAGACTTGTGAGTCAGAAAGTCAAACATCAATAAGTGCTGAGATGATGGGATGTATGTCAAAAGAAAAGACTTTATATTTGTTTGGTCCAAGTTTCCAAGTAAATAAAAGATATCTTTATTCTCTTTTTTACAATAAAACTGAACTATATGAGGCAAAGCACAATATATGAAAAGAAAGAAAAAATAAATACTCTTACCCAAATATAACATATATGGTAGATTTAAACTTTACACAAATGTTGAATCACAAAAAGGATATAAAGATTAAAGTTAGATAAAAAAATAAAGTGTGAATTCATAAGCAGTTTTTGCTGGCTGTATGATTTTATCTCTGAAATCAGTTTCCAGGAAACATGTAAAGAGTTTTTCCAAGTCATTCCAATCATTCTTTTCGTAAAAAAAAGTCACACAGTTTCCCACAATGTTACATTTCTTAGACATCCATCAACATAAAAGTATGAAGAAGCCAAAAAATGTCTTTCAAAACACTAATTTGCTATTAACTGCTACTTACAGCCAAATGTTTAAAGACATTTTTTTTCTACTTGGTATTTCCAATTTAGTTTGACAGAAGAACAGCTGAAGTAAATGACATTTTTTAATTATTTCAACCGAAAAAAAAGATACAAAAATTACTATTTGCTTTTGTTCAAAGACAATAAATCTACGTTGTCTTGCGGTGTCCTTTTCTTTATTATTTGCTTTGGCCCTGTTGGACCCTTTGTTGTTTCATCATGCAGCTCCACAGCCCTGCTGCAGCAGTCACATATGTACCAGCAGTCTCCCCTGAGAGAACTGAATGAATGCATATTAATGAGCCTCCATATGAACACGCGCCACGACACTGGTGTTGTAAATGAATGAAGACGACAGAGGACCTTATACCCCTGCACTCCCCCCCTTCTATATATACATGCAGTAAGCAAAAGAACTGATTCCACATTTTCACTTCATATTAAGTAGAGAACGAATGATAAAACTTTTAAAAATATTATACATAAATTCTGTTTAAGAGTAATATTTTTTTTCCGTGTGCTGTCAGAACATGTCAGGGATGAGATGAAGAGTTAATGAGGCTGTGAATCATTTCCCAAACTTTAAGGAAACTTTTTAATAAACCAGCCAACTCAGAATGATAGTCATTCCAATCACTCGGATTAATAAATACTCCAAATTGTTTTGTTTCAACCCTCCAAACATTTGGAGTTTTATCTTATTTACACTTGTTGGACCTTTCAGCTTTCAGGCACCCTGAAATATCTTTTTTGTCATGCTACATTCTCAGCTAATTAAAATACGCTGAATGGTTTTCCTGCAAAATGACATTGTCATATCTGCATAATACAGGGCCAGAGTTTTTATAAATGGCTAAGAACAGGTAAATAAAAACCTTTGATTTCATTTCAGCTTGGATGTTTCTTAACAAAAGAGACAAGGCCAAAGACAGGCTGTGGATATCAAAATGGAAATTTCCCAGGGTGTTTAATTGGATGGCCACTTTTACTTAACTTATCTTTGCAGCCAAACTCATTCACTCGAAGTGAACATTTTCCAATTAAAGGAAAATAACTATTTCCTCTCAGGTTAAAAGCGAGCCTTTAACTGTCATATTCGGTTTTGGGAGCTTGTGTCAGAGTAAACAAACAAAGCACTGAAGCCAAAGTCCATTTTTGACTCCGTGAAGTGTATCAAGTTTGCTTGCATACTTCTTTTGCAAATTTACAAATATATATAAATATATATATTTTAAACATACATTTACATATATATATATATATATATATGTGTGTGTGTGTGTGTGTGTGTGTGTGTGTGTGTGTGTGTGTGTGTGTGTGT
>CAEGAF010093254.1:0-23866 GCA_903067075.1 Micropoecilia bifurca | reverse complement strand
TGCTAGACCTGTTGTGGCTCAATATTGGTCCATATATAAGGCGCACCGGGTTATAAGGCGCACTGTCGGCTTTTGAGGAAATGTAAGGTTTTTAGGTGCGCCTTATTGTGCGGAAAATACGGTACATTCCTATCAATGATCTATGATGAAGTATCAGAGCCAGAATAAAACTAAAAAAATTAACTACAAGAATAATCAAGATATTAGCAATGATGCAATATTACCAGAAAAAAACAAAAAGTCATTCTGTGAGAAAAAAAAAGCGGTTGACGACTTAATTGTCATAGTACTATGATTTTATTCTGGTAATACTACAGCTTTATTCTTATATTATTATGACGTTGTTGTCGTACAGTTATCACTTTATTCCTGAACATTTGTCCTGCCTGTCTAACTGGTTCTGAGCTTCTTGTCACCAGGATGTGAGTCCGGTCTGATCTTTACCAGCTACAGGTTTAGACGTCTGTCAGAAACTCCTCCGTCTGTCACGTTAAACAAAACCCAGGTTTTTCCTCTTCCTTCATGAACTGTTGATACCTTTGAAGTAGGCGGCGCTGATGGCATTGATGCCGGCGGTTCGAGGGAGAGCCTTGGTCAGGAACTGTTGGACCTTCCTTCCCGTCTGCTGAGACACCCAATCATTGATCTCCTTTGTGTCTTTGGCTCCACCCAGCAGCGCCTTGGGGCGGACGCCATACTGCTGCTCCACCAGCTTGAAGAAGTCCTGTTTCAAACGGAGGCCTGAAAACCAAAGGAGTGACAGTCAGCATGGCTTTGGGTTTTTCAAGAAGATCTGAGCTCTTTCAGTAAGTCAGAGACACCAGAACCTTTTATACGGTTTGGGTCGTAAACATGGACTCACGTCGCGTCACATAGAGCCGAGCGGCTGAGCTCAGGCCTTTGCCTGAGGAGTTCACCGAGGCCAGCAGGTCCTTCAGGGTTTTCTGGAGCTGGGGGTCCTGCAAGGTGTGGTACCGGAGCGCCCGGTACAGCTGCCTCTGAGCGTTCTCAGAGCCCCCTGCAGGACAGGAGAAGTGCAGAGTCGCTGGTTATGACAATGCTTCAGAGGAGGAACAGGGAGATGGGGTGCCTGAGGGTTCCTGACTGAGGGGAACATCCAAAGCAAACTGGTTCAGGCCCAGTTAGAGCCAGTACACTCACCCATGGACAGCTGGGTCAGAACCGCAGACACGCTGATCGGAGACAGAAACAGGTTGGCCGAAGTTTCGCGGCTCGTCAAAGCCCGGAACAGGTTGTAGCCGAAGTCCGAGGTGGCGGCGCCCATCTTGGTGGCGGGCGTGCCGAAGAGCTCCACATGTTCCTCCTCCATGGCCGCCTCCTCACCTCCGGAGTCCGACTGCACAGAACCGGGACAGAACCATCAGAACAGACCGGCGCCACACCCAGCTCTGGCTTCACAGCTGGGTTTACTGAGCAGAACCAGAACTAAAGCCTGGAGGTGACCTATATCTGTACTGGAACCAGCTCCTCTAGATCTCCTCCCTCTAAACTGTTTAAGTTTTCTCACCAGGAAAACGGGCCATGTGCACAACAGTTTCACATTTACCAACTTTCATTTAAATGAGAACGTTCAAACAATCTAATCTGCTAAACGAGCTAAAAACTCTAAACACACTTCTTCATAAATTAACCAAGCTTGTCTGCAGATTGTAAATGTTGTTGCTATTGATTTCATCTGTTTGTTTTGAGCTTATCCCAACATCAAATCTGAATTATCTCTCTGTTTTGTATTGAATTTACCTTTTCAATACAAAAACCTTCTGATGGCCCAAATATGATCATAGCTGTAGCCATCTGGTATCAATACAAATATTTAATATGTTACATCATCAGCCAGGACAGCAAGAGCATATAGCTTTTATACTCACAGGGGATGACCAGCACATACACTACACCATGCACACACACACTTTCCAACTCTACAGGACCTGGATCCCAGAGAAAACCCTCACAAGAATGTGAGGGTTTGCAGAAAGACCCAGATTGGGATCTGCATAAAGCAGAAGACCCTGAAACACGAGGAGACGTTCTGTGGTTACCTGAGCCCAGCAGATGCTCAGAACGGCTGCCAACGCCAGCAGAAACGTTGTTCGCTTCATCCTGAAAAACAAGCAGATGAACGCTGTGACGCCATGACGCCATGATGCCATGACGCCATGATGCCGCGACGCCATGTCGCTGAAGAGACAGAAGGATCACATAACTTCCTGTTCTGCCTCTCTCTCAGGTTGTCCTGATGCATCTCTATTGTTCTGCTGCAGGACAAATTCACTACTTGTCTCGTTTTCTTCTCCTACTACTCTCCACTCTGTTGAACTGGCTGTTATTTCAACTGTAAACTTCATGTTCAGTTATTTCCCCTGTGTAGAAGTTACACCTGGTCTTGCTTCTGATTGGTTGGTTGGTTCCTTCCTGGAGGCAGGACATCAGCTGGCATGATGCTGCCATCACTTGATGACTCTCCTCTCCTGCTGTGAACTTTCTACTTTAACATAGAAAGTTCTCCTGGTTCTTGTTGTGTCTCTGTCTTCTTTCAGCTTCAGTCTGTCTCTGGTACTAAGCCCGGTCCTGGTACTGAGCCTGGTTTTGGTTCTTCTGGAGATTTCTTCCTGTTAAAGGGAGGCTTTCCTCTCCACTGTCGCTACATGCATGCCCATTGTGAAGGATTGCTGTAAAGTCAACCAACACAGGTGGTTGTCTACTGTCGCCCCCTGCTGGTCAGGAGGAGAGAATCCTGAAAGCCTGAAATGAGTTCTGTAAATCATCTCCAGATGTTTGCTGTGAACTGGAGTAAAGAAATGAACTGAAATGAACTGAGTTCATATCTGCTGAGGAGAAGACGTTTTTCCTCACGGGTCAGAAACCTGTTTTCAGCAGGAGGAGGCAGAGAGAGTTTCTGTTGAGTTGACACAGACAGCAGTCGCTCTGATTACAGCCTCCGCTGCACAATGGCTGCTTTCTGCTCACATCTGGACCTTCTTCACACCAAACCTCAGACCACACAGGAATGATGGGAAACCCAGATGGAGCCGGCCAGAAGCTTTTTTCCTCTAAAACTTGAAACGAAAACAAGAGCCGTGGAGAGGAGAAAGTGATTCAAAGTTTCCTGTCATGAAGCTCAACAGAAACAAATTAAACTCGTCCAGCGCCTCGTTCTGTCCGCCAGGGAAGCTCCCTGATCTGAGGGTTTATTATCTGAATCATTGTTTCACGTGGCAGGGGATGGATCGGTCCTCAGTCTGCAGAACGAGCCCACATCATCACTCCTCCATCACCGTGCTTGTTTGTTTGGTCTCCTTAATGAACAATCATTGTTTCTAAAATACATGAAGGCCAAACCTGGAATGGAAAGTTTTCCCAGGGAAATATCCTCCTACTTCTGTTTTTAACTGGTAAAACATTTTATATCAAATATTTTACTTTGTGTGGAATCAGAATTAGATCAGAATATGAAAACAGTTGAAGGCATTCAGGAATAAATATGAGAGTTCTTCAGAGGTTCTCATGGTTCTGATGGTTGAAGTTGAACCAGAGGTGCTGCTGTTTCACATTATACAAACCTCACAGTGGAAAAACGCTGTTTGCGGTTTTTGGCTCTGCAGCGCAGAAAGAAGACTGAGTTTTTCAGCACAACTCTCAGAAAAAACGAGCATAAAAACTGGAATGATTCGGTTCGGATTTAAATGTAAAAATTAAATCAAAGTTGTCCAAATAACCACCTCTGACAGTTCTGGGTCACTGGACCCAAAACTGCAAACTGGAGCCTGGATCCAGTTTGCACGTTTTTGACCATCAATTGATAATTTCAGTTTCAGGAAAAACACAAAAAAAAAGGAGCAACAATTCACTCACCTCTCCGGTCCGGACGGTCCACGTCGCTGCTGCTTTCTGTCTGTCTGTCTTTCTGTCTGCTGCGGAGACTGTTGGACCCGCGGGATCGCGCACAGGCGGCGCGCACACGGGTCGCGGCGACGCGCACACGGCTCCGCTTTACGAGCTTGAAGCTTGAAGCTGCAAATTTCCTTTTATTAGCTTTGTAGCAGATAAACTTAGTTTCCTGTTTAAATGTTTCTCACTGATTTAGTCAGAAACGTTCAAAATGGATTAAAAAGTTAAAATCAAACACAAACTGTAGAAAAGGAGATAAGCCTTTTAAAGATTGCTTCATCAAACACATAAAACCAAACCTTATTCAATAAAAACGTAGTTTATTTAAATGAAGGGTCCAAATGCCAACCAATCAGCTGCCATATCATTTCATTATTGTTTGTTTTTATGAGATTTTACACTAAGTGGATATTTTTTGTTTATATATAGAATCAGATGAATGTATCCAAACCTCTTTACAACAATATTTTATTTCACAGTTACTGATGAACATGGTAGCAATTTTAGAAAACCAACAATATTTCCTATCAGAGGCTGTTTTAACTCCCTGGAATATATTTTTGAAATTTAATAAAGAAGAGATTTAGTAAAAACAGGAAATGTAGATCAGTTACAGACCTGTCAGGGCAGAATATTGTGTTTTTTAGCTACACTGAGATCACGTGATGCGTCCGTCTTCTAACAGTGAGACATGAAACAAGCTAACATGTTAGCTTACTGAGGGTTTACAGAAGCCGTCCAGTCTGTTATCTAGTCACTGTAAGTTATTAGTTGTATTGACCTAAAAGGGAGACTTTGGTGGCTCTAATTATCTGAAGAGATGTTGTATCATTTCTTTATTATGATTTTTTCAGACTGGGACAAAGTTGTCTGGTTTGCAGCAGGGCTCGTCTCCTTGAGTCTTACTGCTGCTGCCATCTTGTTCATCGACCTGCTGCAGCTGCTCCTTCCCACCACCAGGGGCACTGCAGGAATGAACAGTGCTGCCTTCTGCTGGCAACCTGTTGAGCTCGACGTTCAGGTCTGTTCCCCTGGCCGCCTCGGTTCCAGGCTGGTCGTTCATGGTGTTGTTCCCGTTGGGGTCGTCGTTAGGCATGGGGTCGTTGTCGGGGGCGGGGTTTGTGACGATGCCCATGAACAGAGGGGCCAGAGAGAAGTCATCAACAAGGGCAAACAGGAAAGGGGAGTTGACAGAAAACAAGGAGATGGAGCGCATCGCGGTCACCACGGTGGTGGCGGATGCTTCGACACCTTCTTCGCTGAGCTCCATGGTGGTGGCGTGACGGACGCTCGACACCCTGAGGGGCTGCTCAGAAATCCCAGAGAGGTCCGGACCCAAAAACAGGGAGCCGAGTCCTGATAAACACAACAGGAGAAAAAAACTCAACTGAGATTTAAATACACAATGTCCTCCAGAGTTTCTATGACGCTACAGTAGCTCTGGACCAGACCCTCAGAGCAGGAAACCGCACAACTACCAGCAGATTGGCAATTTTCAGAGGATAGATCAGTCCCTTCTTTGTTAGGTGTTATGTCTACACCTATAAGACATAACATGATGACGGTCATATGCCTGATTGGCATCAGGCATTGTCCTGGCTCCGTCAGCTGGTTCT
Organism: Micropoecilia bifurca; assembly: GCA_903067075.1. NCBI lineage: Eukaryota > Metazoa > Chordata > Actinopteri > Cyprinodontiformes > Poeciliidae > Micropoecilia > Micropoecilia bifurca. The sequence goes on along the minus strand of CAEGAF010093254.1, from coordinate 18,341 downwards.
ACTAATGACCGTTGAATCGGTTTACAGAGTGACATCTAAAACCTGCAGAGCAGTGGGTCATTCAGACCAGAACTGGACATCACCCTGTTAGTGCTATAAGACGGTCAGTGTCTTGGTACTAAATATTGACTCTTTAAGTATGGAAAACCTGTTGTTGGGAGGAAAATGTTGTTTATATCATCAGATTAATGGTTTGGATTGGTCCATGGTGACTCACAGTCAAGTCTATTCTACTTCCTGATGCAGTGATGCAGAAGTTCCTACTTTGGCACAAAGAAGGGGTGACTGGATGCATCATGACGTATCTGCATTGCATACTACCATATTATGAGGCTTCCAGCCTGTGTCTCTCCTGACCAATAGAATCACAGTTACCCCTGAGATGCTTCAACAGGCATCAGTCTACCTGTCTAACCAACCAATGAGGTGCCACAATGCTTTCTACCCTCACCCATGCTGGTCAGTGCCTCTTCAAGCTCCTGTCGATATTGGAGCTTCATCTTTGGTACGTTGACCTGCATTGATTTTTCTTGAGGTAGACGACTGTAGAGGTCAGAGATATTTAGCTTGGGAAGCACTGATGAGACGTTTCCTATTGGAAGGATGACTAGGAAGCTGGTGTTTCCTTTGAAGGGAAAGCTGGCAACCTGCAAGGAACAAAGACTAATTTTGTTTGGATATTCACCAGAAACTAATCCCAGCATCAGATTTCCATGACGTATGGGGTTTGTGATACCTGTGCCTGCAGCTGAGGATCGTTCATCAGGCGTAGAGGATAATGGGCAGACTTCATCATGTCCACTGAGACTGAGTTCTGGCTGTCAAGATAAAACACTCCCTTTGAGGTAACCTGAGGGTCAAACCGGGTCTTCCATTCACCTGACAAACAGATACAGCAAAAACAAATTTTTAATCCAGGTCAAGATGCAGACTTCTTTTGTTAAATATGACTCCGATGGTTTCAGTTCAAACTTGGGGGAACATGTAGGTGAGATCACCCTCTCCCAACGCCCAACAATACATTTCTAATTGGTGAGTGATTGGTTGAAGGGCTCACCTTTGAAGTAAACACCGTTAATGAGCATTAGCACCACATCATGTGGAATGCTTTCCAAGAAGTTGGGGATGTTTCCATTGGTGACGTTCTCCACCCATTGGTTGACCTCATCCACAGAGACCAGAGGGAAGGGCCGGGACTGGTACCTGGACAGAAAAACGGTTTAAAAACAGATCTGGCATAGACCAGTCCACGCAAAACATGGCTGTTTGTTAAAATAATTACAAACTTCTCAAAACATCAAACCAAATATTTCAAAAGTCTGGTGTGGAAAATTATTTTTGATGAACGATTGATCCAGTTTGTCTAAATACATAGTAGTTCCCCCTTCTGTTATCATTCTAAGGGTTTTGTTCCCAAATATAACCTATACCTGGCCAGAGACTCCTCAACAAACGACAACTTCACTTCAAATCCTGAGGCGAGGAAGAGGAAAGAACAAGAATTACTAATGTGTGAATCATCTGCTAATGTGAGGAACCATTACTCCTGAGGTCCCACCTGGCCTCAGGTACATGCGTGCCGCCACCTCCAGTGACCTGTGGGTTAGATGAGGCACAAGGCTTCCCAGGATGTGATGGAAGCATGGCTGGTTGTGGGCCTCAAGACTTTGTAGGAGAAGCTTCTCTGTTTCATTGCGGGAACCTTAGGAAAGATAAATGAAACTTGTTAGTGTGTTAGCATTAATCTGCAATATTATAATTCAGTTTAAATCTAGATTCAATCTGGAAAATGAAGCTAGTGAACCTAAGGTGAGGTGAGCGAGGGCAAACATCAGGCTGAGAGGGGAGAGGATGACGTTGGGCTGCTGTGGGCTGATAGCAAGCTTCTCCAAGATCTTCAACCCCAACTGCTCTATAGCGCCCCCTATCGCCCGGTGTTCCTCATGGCTGAATGTTCTCCCACAGTTATTGACATTTTTCTCCTCTTCTTCATCTGTGACTGGAAAGACTTCAGGAGCTGCTGTAGTGGGCTCTTCCTGAACAGACATCAACAGAGTTCAGACACAAATGCTAATGAGAGAAACGCTACGAGTTGGTTCTTCTTACAGTCAGTCCCTGGCGACTGAGGCACAGCAGCAGCAGCAGCAGAAGATACAGCTTCATTTCCAGAGGGCCAGCCTGGAAACACAGACACAGACATGACTGAACACCAGTTCTGCACAATGGTCAGCACACTTTCGCTAATCTGCTAACACGCTAAGAACTAGTTTTTCATTTAGCACTTTATCGCTAAGTGATAAGGTGCGCTTAGCTTCTCCTATGTACTATGTTGTAGTGCATGTTGTGCCATCAACATGTTGGGTATCCATATTGTCAAATTCATATTGTTCATATTGAACCATACAGATTAGTTTCAACTAAATAATGTGTTGGTCTAGAGCTTTAGCATCAACAGAACTAAATTTGTGGTCAGCAGTGTTCGTCTTTGGTTCTGAATATTGATTCTTAAATTCAGGCCTGCAAAAGGCAATGTTCTGTTCAGGCTCGGCAGACTTTAACTAGGCCTGTCCAGCATGTGCTAATGACAGGAAATGATGTGATGTACTGCCTGATCACTGAGGTCCCGGCGTGTGTAACGTGTATTTTGGGTTTTCATCCTTTGTAAACTACAATCGTCAAAATGAGCAGAACCAAACTCTTGTTATTGTGCTGATGTAACTATGAGACCCTCCAGGTTAAAGTTTTGGATCCACCTCCAGTTCTCCACTCTGTCATGTGATCCATTAGATTTTAGAACTATCAGATTTCCTAACATCCTGTTTTACACCAAACTGGCCAACAGCTTTCAGAACCAGCGCTTATGTAAATATCCAGTCAGTGCAGAACCCCGGCGGGTCGGTCCAGGTCGGAACCAGTGGATGGTTCAGATGTGGTGGCTGTGTTTACCAGGAGACTAAAGGTTAATGTTTCAGAACCGTTTTTGGCTAAACGGCAGTACGCTAAATAAACACAAAGCAGAAAACACTGAAGTGAGCATGAAAACACAAACACTTTCCAACAGTTCAGGTTCTCCACAACAATCATAATTCAGAGCTCAGTGAATGATCTGGACACATTTATTACACTCAACATTAATCTTTACAAACCAGACTTTAATAATGTAACTGATTTCTCCCCAAACAACCAATCAGACAAAGTTCTGATGAAATACGAGCCGACCCAAACTCACCTGACTTCGCTTGAGAAGAGGAGATGGAAAACGGAGAATAATAAAAGAAAATCTAGATGTGATCAACCTTCTTCAGGCTGTTCACCGTAGTGGACCCAACAACTGCCACCCCCATGTTAGCGGGTTAATAATCAACCCTGACCGGATTGTTGTGGAGGCTGTGGTCTCTGCTATACGTTCCAATCAAATGATGTTAAAGTTAAAACATTTGTTTACCAGGATCCAAATGATCCACAGGGAGAAACTAAATCCAACTAAATTCATTAATTAATCTTTGCTGTGTCAGATTATTTATGGAGCATTCAGTCAGAATAAAGCTGACTGACGGCTCTGAATGCTTTAGTTTGATAACTTTAGCTGAATTTAGCCTTTTTTATAAAGTGACAAGAGAGCCAAAAGATATTAATCAACAAAAGCTAAACATAAATGTTGAGAAAATATATTTTTCCCCCCAACAATATGAACCAAAAGCATAACTAAAGTAAAACTAACACCAAACGTATGACAACTTAATGCTAAATGATACAACAATAAACCTAAATGTGTTTTTAAAATAAAGCTGAGTGATTAGGATCCACTTACAAGAAAACCATCAAGACTGTGGTTAACAAATAGGCTAATCAGGCTGTGATTCTACACAATTTTGTTTTCAAACAATAACATTTAATATTTTACTCACCAACGAGTTAGCAACATAGAAAGTGACTGATTTAATGACACAAACTGAATATGTTTTATTCTCTGTATGTTTGGATTAAAAGCTGGAAATTCAACTCTGTTGTTGTTGAGAAAAGCCCAGATCTTGCATAAAAAACCTACCACATTTGTGCTCCAACAACAAGCTAAGCTAAAACAAATAGCTAGCTAGCTGAGCTAAACAATGTGAAACATCAAAAAAACTGAGCATTTTTAGAAACTTTAGCTACATTAAACGAAACGTAATTTAGCCGTGTTTCCATCTAATGGTTTGGAGTGAATCATGAAAGCGTGATTTCATCAGCTGTGGCACTACACACGGCCGTAATAAACAGGAAGTAAAGGTTGATAATTGCATGAAGCACACAGGTCAGAAAAATAGAGAGCCCTCTCTTGGAAGTCTGAAAACGTTCCAGAGTTTCGTGCCTCTGGTAAGACAGAGGCCCACCAGTGGATTAACCCTTATTCAGAAAAATCTAAAAACCACCTTAAGAAAGTTTAAAAATAGCACAGCTCAGATTTCAGTTAACAAACATCTTTTCACTATTCTCAAAGTAAAGTTTGCGTTTTTATGAATAGGCTACATTTTTAAAGGTTAGAATGCTTCCTGCAAACCTAGATTAAAGTTTGTCAGTGAAATTAAAAGGAATCAGATAATCTAAAGGGTCTTCAGATTGTCTTTATAGACACAGCAAAAAGAAAGTAAGGGACGGTTTCAGGTGAAAGTCGTTTACGTAACGTTGGAACCTTCTTAAAATTTTCCACTTGTAAAGACGACTGAACCCAGCAGGAGGAGGGTAAACCCTATCCTACACTCTTTTGTGCCTCATTGTGCTTTCCACATACATTCAGAGCAGAGAGAGTGGGTGGATGTTTGTCTTGTTCTGACTGCCATGTTCCAGCCTAACGCCCCCACATCGCAGACAAACAGTGTCGCCTCGGCCATCTTGGAAACCCCGACATGCTGAAGAACTTCACACCAACATAGCGCAAAGGAGCAGCACATCTGAAGAACAGTGGGAATCAATGCTTAGCATTGAAATAGCAATGCTAATGCTGGATGCTAATAATAGCGTCCAGAGTCCATGAAAGATCAGAGAAACTCTGGAAAGAAGAATGGAGAGAAAAACGTTTTGCTCCAAAAACCTGAAGATTAAAAACTTTAAATATGTTTGATGTTCAGCTCTGACGGCTGTTAATAAGTCAATAATTTAGCAGCAAAAAATGGTTTTTGAATTGAAAATGTTGCTGATTTTGCCAAAAATGTGATCAATCAACTACTGATCCTGCAATTAACTCAGTTAAAAATTATATTTTTGCCACTAATTCATCAGTAAAAATCAAGTAATAGTTTGGATATTATTAAAGCTGTAAAACATATAACATTTTCACTTTGAGATTTAAAAAAAAGTGTTATCAATTGAAAGAAATGCAAAATGATAGAAACAAATTATTTTTAAAAAAAATAAAAAGAACCAAAAAACAAGAATGTTAGACACTACAAATTTCCATCAAATTCTGAAATCATGACATATTTTGGTTCTGATAAAGAAATTTCTGCTACTATTAAAATATTACTGTGATAAACTTCTGCTTCTGCTTGAAGTGGTCACTCTGTAATTCATGCATTTCATGTCTTTTTGTTGTTTATATTTGTTGTAGGGAATGTTATCAATTGAAAATTAAAATCAGTAGAGCAATGTCACTACCAGCTGGTGTCCACTGGGTGGCAGCACAGGATAAACTGGAGCCTAATCAGTGTGACCTCGCCATATAATCTACGGCTGAAGAGGTTGATGGAGTCATCAAATTATCAGAGTAAGGAGAAAATAATAAATCAGTGCAGGGTGAATATTATATCTCTATCATTGTTTTGGGGGGAAATGGCAGTTGGTCAAATAGTGAGTCCATCACAGGACGAAGCAGCGTTATCAGATCAATCTGTCATTTTTAATTTAGTCCATCCAGGTAAGATTTTTATCTCTGGAAGCATCTTTAGTTCTGATTGTTTACTGATATTCAACCAAGCTGGTGGAGCCTACGCGGTCCGGTCCGGTCCAGTTGGTTCTGATGTTTTCTCTTCAGTCTACAGCTCAGGGATCAGAACCAGGACAAAAGGCTCTGGTCCGGCTGAAGCCCTGAAGGACGACAGAACCAGCGCTGGGAGAAACTGGAGCTGAGCAGAGAGAAACTCCAGGCCAAACGGAAAGAAACAGAGAAACGTTTAAAATAGATTTATTAAAAAATGTTTGATTTATTACCAAACATAAGAAATAAAGATAGCTTTACTGAAACCATCATAAGAGCTTATTAATTTAACAAAGAACCATCTGAATACAACCAGCATGCAGCTGGCTGGGGGTCATTTAACAGATGATAATAATGATAACAATAAGCTAAGAGTTATGATATAAAAAAAGTCTTCAGAGATAATCTGGATCTGTAGGATTTCACCCAGTCAGATAAACCCAGCAGAACCTGGTAAAATCTTTTTGATTTCTGGATTAAATGGGATCATTTCTTCCCGACATGTTTTAGTTGTTTCTGCTCTGGTGTTATTAGTCTTCAGCTTTATATAATTTAGCCGTTTCTTGTTGCGATTTAAACATTTAGACAATCATACAGTGGTTTGGTTTTTTCACAGTTTTGTGTCTGACCCAGAGTTAGTTGTTAACACTTATTTAATGATTAAATACTTTATATTTTGCAGTTTGCTGAACGACCTAATACTTTGTACATACCTGAAACTTAATCTGCTGGACTTTGATGATTTTTACTGTTTATTTTTATTAAAGGTGAAGAATGTCAGGAAGAACCAATGTGACGCTAACAGATCCCATTTCCACTTTTGTGTTTGTTCTGGTGAGCCTGTAGATAAAGTCTACAGGGACCTGGTGTGTGTGTGTGTGTGTGTGTGTGTGTGTGTGTGTGTGTGTGTGTGTGTGTGTGTGTGTGTGTGTGTGTGTGTGCTCTGACACACAAAGTTAATATTTAGAGTTGGCTGTGAAATGGATCACAAAGTGTTGGAGAGCAGAGAGAGAGGATCAGTTCTGTTGCTTCTGAATTCTGACCGGATTTCTTAGAGTCACTCATCTTCATCTTCATCCTCATCTTCCTCCATGTCAGTTCGTCCTCGGAGGCTCAAAATGCTGCAGCAGTTTGAGAAGTTCAAGGAAATCTTGATTTTGGTCGGCACCCCGTTGCTGCTGCTTCCGCTGGCCGTCGGCACCAAGGTGAGACAGACTAACTAGCTGAACTAACAGGCTTAACTAACCAACCCGTGTTAATCTAACCAGGATAATATAAACCTGGTTAGTTTTTGATAAATGTTTAAAAATCAAAAAAATACAAAATATTATTTAGAATGTTTTGTATTTTTTTGAATTTTGTATACAGTACAGAGGATTAACCTCAGTAATGTATCTCAAACTGCTCAGTGCAAGTAAACTAACTAATTTAATTACCAGGATATGTATCAGTGGTTAACCACTACTCTCACCATCAGGTGAATCAACACACAACCAGTTTTAGCTAAACAATAAGATGCTAACTAAACGGAGACCAACTGCCACTTGACATGACAGCTTTAACCAACCAGTTCACCAACTGATTTGAATAACTAGGACACTGACCAGTTTAATTAGACAGAACTCTATCTTCATTAGTTTAGCTAACTAATGTGTTGTTCTGGCCAAAGCAAACTGTCAGATTACCACTACTAGTTACCAGTCTAACTACCAGACACTAACTCTGAGCTCCAACAGTCATCATTAGACTATGAAATGTTCAAGTTAACTGGGACGAAACCAGCTGAGTCAACCAACCAGCTAGTTAAGCAGATAATTTAACTACTAACCAGCTGAATGTGGTGATATTTTACTCCACTATGAGAAATATTCATAATCTAGTTTTCTGAAAGGTAACCAGTAGGGGAACCAGTCACTGGACCAGTAATGGAGCAACTGGTTACCAGAAATAAAGGCTTTACATTACCAGCCAGTAGTCTAGTTTACAAACCAGTTAGCCGGACCGTCTCTAACCAGTATGATTAAATGGTTCAACCAGAACACACTGTATAACCTTTACTAACTGGCTTAACCTACTGGTTAACCTTGGTCAGTTCAACCAGTCATTAGATGATCATTAAAAACCTAAAACTACCACAGATGAGTGTAGATCAACAACAGAACTAGTCCAAGTCACCAGTTTAGTTTGTTGTGTCTGATGGTTCTGACTGGTTTAACTGGTCAGTTTGTAAAACATGGACGAGTCACAGCAGAACCCAGAACTTCTGACTGGAGGTTCCTTAGTTTCTTAGGCCCCGTTTCCACGACAACAATTTCGGGGGAAAACAGAAGAGTTTTGTTGCGTTTGCAGTGAGCATTTACACGAAACCACCGAATGTTTTATCTGACAACGGCACAGATTGAAAACGGGTTCCAGAGTGCGACTTCCTGAAACGTCCCGTTTTCCGTTGTCGTGTAAACAGAGAAAACGGATTTTTTTTTTTCTTTTAGAGAATCCCCAGCTCATGCATAGTATGACGCAAAACATAACTGCTACCAACAATCCACAGAAGAAGAAGAAGAAGATACTTACAATGCTGGTGTTACTGTTTCCCCATCAGATTCGGTTCCCTCAGCATCTCTTCACCGCTCTGCACCGCCAGGGTGGCAAAATACAGGCTGCTTGTTCAGCTCTTATCTAGAGACCTAGTGATCCAGACTAGTTTAACAAGGGGGGCATCGACTTATTTTGGGGGGGGGGCAAAATGAACGTAACTGAACATAAACATCAGTAGCCTACAGGCTACTTGTTAACAAGCTTAACGTGCTGTATTGATTTTAGCTAGTCATCTTTTAGCTATTATTACCTGCATCCAACAGCTTTACTCAACTCAGTCGGTTAGTTTGTGGAAAAACTGTGAAAAGTTATTTGCGTTTTGCTGGTTTGCTGCCATGATTCTAACACGCCTGCGCAGCAGCAGCTGGTCTCCTTCGCTGCCTCACAGGTGTAAACCCAGCGCGAGCGTCTCAGCGTTCATGTTGCGTTTGAAGGCGGCTCGGAAAAACAGGTTACGACTTGTTAGCAAGGGATGAAACTGTTTTAACTGCTGTAAAAGGTAACGGAGGACACAGATATGGGAAGTGCAGAAGCTCCTATTTATCAAATTGATATAGGAACAACAGACTGTTGGCCATTCCAAGGTAAAAACAATAAACAGCTTCCAGTCCGGGGAATCTACGGACAATCTACGGACACCGTGAAAGCTCAAACAAGGTGTTTCAGCAAAGTTTTTCCAACTGCATGCGCCCTAATCAGATGATGATGATGATAGATTGGGGGAAAACACACATTGGCTGTTCAAACAAGCGTGTTTTCTCCCAATCTATGGGAGAACGGGACCTGATGGGGACACGCGAATCCACATGACTTCACAACTTTTCTTTAAAGCATGCACACTTAGTTTCAAAGAACCTAACACCAACTAGGCGCAGCGAGAGCATTACACGTTTTCGATGTGTACCGTTTCTGTGTAAACACAGATCGTAATTAAAACGTTTTCGTGTAAACGATCCAACAAAAAACGGAACAAAGCTTCTGTTTGTGTTGGATCGTTGTCGTGTAAACGCCCCCTGAGAGTGGGCCATGATGGAGGAGCAGCTGCATCTGACTCTGACACTGACAATGACAATGACGATGACGATGATGATGATGATGATGATGACGATGATGATAATGATGATGAAAATTTTGATGATGATGATGATAATAATGAAAATTTTGATGGTGATGATGATGTTGATGATAATAATGAAGATTTTGATGATGATGATGATGATGATGATGATGATGATGATGATGATGATTATAGAGTTTTTGATAACGATGATGATTATGATGGTGATGGTAATGAAGATTTTGATGATGATGATGATGATGATGATGATGATGATGATGATGATAGAGATTTTGATGACGATGATGATGATGATTATGATGGTGATGGTAATAATGAAGATTTTGATGATAATGATGATGATGATGTGATGATGATGATGACGCCCAACAACGATGACGCTGATCGTATTGCTCTGTGACTGACCGTTTCTGCAGGATGAGTCTTGTTATCAGTAACCTGTGTTGATATGCCGCTGCTGCTTGTTTGAACAGCCACTTTCATTTACAACTTCCTGTCACTGATTGACCAATGTAGAGAAATCTATTAAACAGGTCAGGAGAACCCTGGAAAAAAAACAGAAACAAAAATTTAGAAAGTTGAGAAAAGCATCTGTTCTCCTGGAGACCAGAAACCTCTTTACGTCTGAGACCAACAGGATGAACCTGACAGGAAAAACTTCATGCTGCTGTTGGAAACCATCTGCTTTACGTCCTAATCAGAGATCTCAGACATTTCAGATCATTTTAGTCAGATTATAATCTGTTAAAGAAGGAGGAGGACCACATTATGGAAGTATAAATGGAGGATCATACTTCCAACATCATAAAATAACCAACAACGACTCGATACCCGGGAAAGAAGCAAAAACAACCACAGATGCCCAGCATGGCCACTAGGTGGCAGTAACAGGGGCACATTTCCCCAGTTACTGCTGGTACAGAGTAACTAAAGCATCAGTGATTATTAAAGAGAGAGAAGTTTAGGGCCGAATGGAGAGTCAGGAGCATAACCTACAGATTACTGGATGACGATTCAGATCAATTTAAGGAACATTTGAATCAAGCTCTGCTTTATTTCAGCTGCCTGTTTGTCAGGCCAGCTGGTTCTAAGTGGTTCCATGCTGGTCCTCTGTGTGAGCAAAGGTTAATGAAAGCAGTGATGGTGTGTTTGGACTGAGCCGCACGCTGAATGGCCTCTCTGCAACTCCGAAGCTTCACACCTCATTTCACCTCATCATTATGCATGTCTTTCCCTCAAGTTTCCAACTGCAGCCGTGCATTTCCACACAAAACAGAGAAAAAACCCAACATGATTCAGACTTAATGTCACAAAACAAAATTCATCCCAACAGAGAAAATCTTCCTGCTCTTTGGGGATTTTGTTTGGGAATGAACCTGAGCACAAACTGGGGAACTGATGTGAAATTGTTGAAATCAACACCAGAGACAAAAAAAAATAAAAATACTAAAGTCGAGTTTAAAGCAAACACAAAATTAAATGAATGAACTGAAATAAGCTCAGGAAGAGGGATTGCTGCAAGGCAACGACTCAATCCACTCTGCTGGACTTGCTGGACTCCGTCACAATCAAACTTTTATGTCCATTCGGACCTAAACTCCTCTCCTTAGATTAGTGTGGTAGACATCTGGTCAGGTTCTTCCAGGTTGGATCCATCTCCACTGGAAGTGTGTTCCTCACTATGAGGGCATGAAAAATTGTGGGCCAAGTAGGATCTGTGGTCAATGATAAATGATATCATCTAGTTTGTCTACCACTGAGTAAGCAGATTTTCCAAAATCTCCAGATAGAGCTGTTAGTTGGGGTTTGCTCTGTCCAGTTGACGCTGTCTGAGATCTTCTGCCACAGTTGATAAAACGTGTGAACCTCAAGGTTGGACCATGGAATCATTTATTTGCAACTCTCCATCAGCTACGGTCTCATTGCGTAAACAATGGTTCAGATGTTGTTGACATAAATGCACAGGCCAACCAATGACTGCCGTCTTCTGCCAATCTAATCACCTGTTTCTGGGATGTAATTTATGTTGAAATTGTCTGTGAACTGTGAATTGAATGAAGTTTGTATTTCTGTACATCAGTTAGTTCTGTTTGTTCCAGTCTCTGATGAACACTGGAATACTGAAGTCCCAGCTATCTCTGTGTGCAGGAAGCGGCCTGTGGGTATGTCATCGCCATCATGGCGGTGTACTGGTGCACGGAGGTTCTACCTCTGGCGGTGACAGCGCTGCTGCCCGCCCTCATGTTCCCAGTGCTCGGCATCATGACGTCCAAAAAAGTAAGAGTGGGCACACTCCACACCCGAAGCTCCGCAGTGTCCGTATTGTTATTGTCTCACCTGTACAATGTGAACTCAGGTGTGCACGGAGTACATGAAGGATACCAACATGCTGTTTGTGGGGGGACTGATGGTGGCCTTGTGTGTGGAGCACTGGAACCTCCACAAACGGATCGCACTCAGAGTTCTTCTGCTGGTCGGAGTCCGACCTGCCCTGTGAGTCTCCGGGTCCAGGCCTATCTGAGGGGGTTTGGGTCAAAGGTCACCTGTTTAATATAACGATAGCAACATTAGCAATTAATGTTTCCGTACGGGTAAAATCCATTTTCCTCAATCTCTTCAGACTGATGCTTGGGTTCATGGGGGTGACGGCCTTCCTGTCGATGTGGATCAGCAACACAGCCACCACCGCTATGATGGTCCCCATCGTGCAGGCCGTCCTTGACCAGCTCCTTGGCAATAGGAACAAGGTTGGCGGTGCCGTGGAGAAGGTGAAGCTCCAGAACAATACTGTGTCTGTGCAGACCAGCATCGAGGAAATGGCCAATCCAAATATCCCAAGCAAAGGTACAACACAGTCCATCCGGCTGATTCTGTCACCGCAACCTGTCCTGGCCTCCTGGATCCTCCAGTCAGTTAACATTTCGACTGATGTGATCAATTCATTTCTAGATCTCAGCCTATCATCTAGTCATAATCAATCAGAGGAAGTCATCAGCCCAGAAGAAACCGAGGCACCTAACCAGGTGGAGCTGGAGGAGCTGAGTGATGAAGAGAAGACGAGGCTGTGCAAAGGTCTTATGATTTCTGTGTGCTATGCTGCCAGCATAGGAGGCACTGCCACCCTGACAGGAACCGGGCCCAACCTGGTTCTGATCGGACAGATGAGCCAGTAAGAACCGACACTAAACCCAACCTCAGATCTGACAAGTACCAAGGGTTTTAGTCAAGGTGTTGCTGCTGTATTGACCAACTGCTAGTTAGATACACAACTAGCTCCAGTTTTCCATCACTAGTCATTCAGTAGCTGAAGCAGAACCTGCTGACCCAAAAGCCACCGATGGAGGATCTGTCAAAGCTCTTTCAGGGAACGGACTCCACTGGGATCTCCACATTAAGATGTTTTCATCTTCCCGGCAGCTGATTGGCTAATTTCTGTCTTCTTTGCAGACTGTTTCCTAAGAACGGCGATGTGATCAACTTTGTATCATGGTTCGCGTTCGCCTTCCCCAACATGTTGCTGATGCTGACCCTGTCCTGGTTGTGGCTGCAGTTCCTCTTCATCAACTGGAAGTTAGTCACTTGCCCAAACCAGAGACAGAGAGCTTGTCTTGGTCGCAGACCCCTGACCTTGTTCTGTTGTTTCCTCTACAGCCTAAAGAAGAGCTTGAGCTGCGGCTCGGCCCAGTCCGACAAGGAAAAGGCCGTGTACGACGCGCTCAGGGAGGAGCACAAGCGGCTGGGACCCATGAGTTACGGTGAGACCAGCATCCTGGTACTCTTCGTCCTTATGGTGGTGCTGTGGTTCACAAGATACCCTGGCTTCATGCATGGCTGGTCCAAACTCATCTTCAAGAAAAAATCAGAGTGAGTAGTTGTGAAGTTCAGCCAAGTGAAGATGATTTATACAGGAACAATGGCTAGCATTAGCGCTTTGTAGCAAACTGGTCCTGGGTTTAAATCCCAAAGGTCTTTCAGTCTGGATCCCGTAGTTTGTGTGAATGCATGGCTCATTTCTAAAGCAACATAGATGGAGTTCTAGATGTATGAGTCCTGCAAACAAAACCGAGACTAATATGATCCTTTAGCTTACATCTGATTAGTAAACTGTCTCCAAAAGGTCTTCTTCACACCTCCTAGTCTATAATCCACTGAGGCAGAGCTCTACAGGTCAGTGTTCACTGGACTTCACTAGTGCCCACTAGGGTCCATGAAGTGTAAAACATGAATAATGGTCAGAGGAATGAATGAATGAATCCAAACTGATCTCGCCTCAGGTCAAAAGCGTCCTGAAAAAACAGGAACCAGAGGTGAAGAACAAACATGGGAAACGTGTCCATGGTTTAAACCACCGACTTTGACCCATGACGCTGCACTGGCTTAGATCACCTGCACGACTTGGCTGACTCCAGATCAAAGACCAATTTTGAGTAGGACACAAAGTCTGACATGAAACATTAAACTGAACATTACTGTAGAAGAAATATTGCACCTTACAGACAACCAGGAGACAACTAGGAGACACTGGACCTGGACTGTTGAATTAAAAAACAAGTTGTAGTGTCAGCTGCCAGATCTAACATTCCTTCAGTTCAGCCAAATACCAGAAGCAAAAAGGACAAATACTAGAAAATGAAGGCCAAAGAGAGGAGGACATCTTACAACTTTAAAGCTCACAGTGTCTCCTCAGGTCACGGTCAAATGTGAGGCAGCAGGTTATGATGCAAACAAACTGTCAGAGGACAAAGTCTACAAACAGTCCAAAACGTCCAACAACATCAGAGGACACAGCAGAGACCCTGATAATAATAAAAAACATCTGAAAGAAGTTTGAGAGAAGAATAACATTACAGAGAATAACGAAGTACTAAACCCGGATAGGTCCAGGGTCTAAACTCCAGAACTCAGAAAACCTGCAGGGACTTAACCCCTGGCAGTGTGAAGTCTTTAAATTTCACTGTTTGATTTAGAACAGAAGTCTTCACACCCCTGGAACTTCTCCATCTTTGTCTCAATAAACTGCAAAGATTGTATGACGGTCAGCAAGTTACTGGTCTACCTGGTGGGAAGGTTGGCTGAGAAACTCTGAGCCGAAGTGGAAGATTTTGGGGAAATTCCTGTAAATTGGAGCCGATGCCCAGCGGTGGGACCCAGCAGGAGCCATCGGATCAGAGATGTTCAGCTGCAGGTCGTACAAACATACTGGTCAAATTCCCTCTCTGCAGGACCTGCTGTGACCTTCAGCTGAGGAAACAGCAGCAGAGACCTGACATTGTTCTGCTCAGAGACAAGGAGTTGTCTGATTGGTCCAGATGTTCAGAGCTCAGATCGCAAACTGGTTTATTCTCCAGACGTGAGTCCAGATGTCCAGTCTTCACCCCAACCTGCTGCAGAACCTCAATTAACACCAAGTTCATTCCAATTGCTCAGTGATTCTGGGGTTAAAGGTCCAACATTGGATCACAGGAAAATCTGAATATGGAAAGAATCTGAATCTGAACAATAGTCCAGCCCAACTCTTGATCCAGTTTCCATTTCTCATAAATAAATCATCATCACAACATTACTGTGCAAAACATTTACATGCCAAAGGACCGTTTGGAGTGCAGTAATACAGAATTCACACAAGTCTGAACCGGAAGTGACTCCACTGAACCGCCATCTAGGTAGGCAAGTACAGCACAGAACGCAGATGGACCACGACTTTGAGACCAACAAAGAGAAAGTAGAGAACTCAAAAACCGGCATTGAGTAATAGTTGTAATTACCTACATTGTTCGTAAATAGGATAGGAAAAAGGCCAGAGCTAGTTCTAAGCTTGTGGCTCGTTTATTGTTTCCATAGTAACTCCACAGCAACTGCCATGACAGCTAGTTACGGATACCTACCAAGATGGCAGCCACAGTGTACCTGAAAGTGTGACATCACATGACAACAATTTAGTGTTGGCTGACACCAACACAGAGGTGTTTTATATCTAGTAAAACCCGACCAGAACCAGGGCGGCTCTGGATTCCAGTCACATTAATCAGCTTCTGTCCTGAGCTGAACTGAAACCTTTTCTTCAAGAATGGAAACCCTGCAGAGGTCAGAGGTCAAATAGAGAGATGCTGCAACGTGGAGACTGTGTGAACAAGTCCCCTTTACAGACTGGGTCGCTGAGTGTGTGCAAACAGTTGGGTCATTCATGAACCCAGCAAGTCGGGTCCATGAGGTCCAGACTGCAGCTGATCAGGGGATTAGAGACATTTCCTACATGGACAAAAGCCTGGTTCTACTGTGTTCAAAGGGTTCTGTTAAGTTCTGCTGGGTTCTGTAAGTTCAGTCCGGTTCTGTGCGTCTCTGCAGGTTCATCACCGACGCCACCGTGGCATTGTTCGTCGCCATCTTGATGTTCATCCTTCCCTGCGAGGCGCCACGCTACCTCTGCTTCTGGCGGTACTCCAACTCTGGTAAGACTCACTCAGCTCACTCTTCCTTGGATTCACACGCAGTTAGAGCTGTTTCTCCTCCCATCAGAGGGCCAGCAGTCCTCAGGCCCCGCCCCTCCGCTGCTCACCTGGAAGGTGGCCCAGAACAAGTTGCCCTGGGACATCATCCTCCTGCTTGGGGGCGGCTTTGCTCTGGCTAAAGGCAGCGAGGTGAACTTCCCTTTTACCCAAATGATTTGGAGATACATTCCAGAGAAAATTCAGTGAACAGGCAGAGATCTACTGCTGTTTAAATTCCTGAGTCATGACCTCATCATGTTGTAGTCCAGTCATTTTCCAGAAACACGAGGCTTCTGGGAGGAATCATGTCTGTTTACACGTTCACAGGAGTCCGGTCTTTCCCGCTGGCTCGGCGATCAGCTGGCGCCGCTGCACACCATCCCGGGGTGGACCATCGCCATCATCATCTGCCTCCTCGTCACCACCTTCACGGAGTGCGCTAGCAACGTCGCCACGGCAACGCTCTTCCTGCCAGTCCTTGCCTCCATGGTAACAGTCGCAGGTCTAAGTATGATGTCAACGGCTGGTTGTGGTCGGCACACAGTAAAAGCAGGTTTTGTTTTGTGTTCTGGTCCAGTCCCAGTCCATCGGCCTGAACCCGCTCTACGTCATGATACCCTGCACCATCAGTGCCTCCTTCGCCTTCATGCTGCCAGTGGCCACGCCCCCCAATGCCCTCGTCTTCTCCTCCGGCTACCTCAAAGTGGCCGACATGGTGAGTGCATCTCCAGTCTGTGAGAGCAAAGGAAGATCCACAATAATAACCTGCTGTTGTGCTGCACGGCGCCCCCACAGGCTAAAGCCGGCGTGGTGATGAACCTCATAGGGATGTCCTGCATCACTCTGGCCATCAACAGCTGGGGGCGCTCCCTGTTTTCCCTGGACACTTTCCCCTCGTGGGCCAACAATACTTCCAACAAAACTTCCCTGACGTAGAGTTAACAACCTCCTGCCAGCTGGGGTCCTCCAGTCCTGAGCCTCCGGACGCAGAGTTCTCCAAAAACCGCTCCCAGTTTTACTTCATCAACACGGTCCAGAGAGAAGTCAGGACTTTCCTCATCTAATGCTATCACATGAGGCCTCATCCATTCTGAGTCCTACTACTGAATAATGACTGACACCAAGCAACCAGATTCAGCAACTGAGCAACCAGCACTGGCAAATCAGAAGGAAGCTACTCTCTAGTGTTAGCTTTGGAGAGATTGGTCACAAACTGGATTGATATATTGCTTTGCTGTCCATTGGTACCAAAGTCCATTTGCTGTCCAAAGGGTAAGAAAGAAGTGACCAGGCTTTGGAGGCTAGTTGTTTGCCTATCTACAGCTAATGCTAGATTATCCAAAGCTATTTCTAGCCAAAATGTGCTAATAGGCAACAGAGGAAGTAGTAGGCTGGATGACCAGCCTAGACATGCTAGTCACCAGCCTCTACAAAGCTAACACTAGTAGTCTCCTTTTGGTTAGCCAGTGTTAGTTGCTCAAACTAGTGCAACTTGTATTTCATTTTGAGTTGTTTAGCTGAAGAATGATGGAAAACCCATGAAAAGACCTAATAAAAGGACTAACAGAACAGAGCTAACAGAATTGGGTTCTGTAAGCTCAAATGGTTCTGATTAAGGTCCAAACTGGGCATGAGTTTCTCCTTCTTTAAATCACAAACCTTTCTCACTTCCTGATGGATTTTCCCGCAATGCACCAGCACCCACATCTTGGTGGGTGCTGGTGCAGGTCTTTCACTGCAGAAGCAAACCAAACCAAAGGTTACCATGGTAATGACGAGAAGTGTGATGAAGTTTATTGACTCTTGTGTTTCTTTGTTTTTTTGGGTTAGTTTTATTTTACTTTTTATATTTACAGTCAGTAAACAGAAGAAACTTAGATTTAATGCAGCTGATGAACTCTGCACAGGATCGGCTCTGTGTTACTAAATATAAATATTTATAGATACTTTATTATGTACATACGGTATGTAATTTGCAGAGTTTTCTATCATCATGTTCCCAACAGTTTTATATATGGAAAAGTTAATCTGTAAATAAACGTGACAAAATTGACCTCAGTGAGTCATGTTTTTGTTTCATACAATCAGCGTTCAGAACATCCACAGACCATGTTTTATAATAATAATCTAGTTAAAGAATATTAAAAATCATGTGACTGCTAATATCTGCTCAAAACGTCGGCCAAAACGTTGAGTCTGGTAATGTCTTAACCAGTGCTGCATATAT